>JAQIWS010001049.1:0-13689 GCA_034696085.1 Stigmatogaster subterranea | reverse complement strand
CAATATTATTACAAACCGCACTTTAAAATTGTTAATGCAATAACAACTTCTTCAATAAGCGTTAATTTTTGTTTCACTGAAAATATTGTGCAAATTTAGTTTTTAATCCACCAGTCAACAAGACAATTGCTGTAAATGGAGAATAGTGAACCAGCACAGAAATTCACAAATTTCAAACCGAAATTACTTTGGTTATTTGTCTCACGGTTCTTTTACAACTACTGTACACAAAAATCATTTCAAGTTGAAACGCTTTAAAACTATCAGTTGCGGTACATTTCATCAGCACAGACGTCGACACAATTTATTTGGAATTAAACGAATGACAATTATTGCAGCATTTCAAACTATTAGTAAATTACAAGTAAATGCCATTCTTAAACACAAGCAACTGTAAACCACAATTAACAATTTTCGGTCAGAAGCAACGAGTATAAATAATAAAAATCATAAATAACTAACTGTATTTAAATCTGGCTCTAAATTAAATTAAACTAATAAATTTGACGAAAGTTTATAAAACAAAATTAAAACTGTGCTGATAACACAAAATACGGTTAACAAAAACGTTAGCATAAATGTACAATGTATAAATCGTTATCAAATATTAAAGTCACTTTAAACTTACAATTTTAACATTTTCTTCCCGAGTGCAGTAAAAATTTATCCAATTTAAAGGTAAATTCGTCTAAATTTCGACTATTTTTCGTTAATTGTAAACTGAAATTAGACTAGCAGTGACATTCAGCACTTGAATTCAACATTTTCGTAAATGTTGACGTTGAGTAAAAATTTAAGATTGATTTAGAAAATTGTAACGAAACGTTCACGAACAGTCTCATAAAACTCAAACATGTCACGTCATTGACTTAAAATTTTAAGCTCCGATAGCACAAAAATTTTTAATAAGTCGACATTTATCCAAAAATTGTGAATTAATCTTAAAATTACAACAAGACTAAGACCCTCAAGAATGAAATTTTTGTCAAATTATCTTAAGTAAAAATTGCAATATTGTAAACACAATGGTCAAATTCAAACGATAAATTATCAAAATTTCAATCCAGCCATATATGGCCGGTAACTTACATTTGTTTCCAGTTCGAAAAAATAATTAACTCGCAAATGGAACAACGATAATTTTAACGCAGCAACTAAGCGAAAATTAAACATGACAAAAGTCAACCACTGCTCGTGGTTCATCCCATTAATCGTGGACTGAATGAAAACAGTACGTACGGTAGACAATATCCATTGAAAAACGATTGTAACATTACATAAACTTTTCACGTGGACTCAAAATTCAAAATCAATTTTCAAGAAAATTAAATTACTTTGTCAAGCAAACGTAATTTTATTTACTTACAATATGTCACCTGTACTTTCACGTTGGTTTCACCCTGATTTACAAATTAAATTCAAGTTAACCTTTCACGAAAAACTGAATTAAAATACAAAAATTATAAAAATCTAATTCTAAATTGAAATACCGTATGTCTGAATTAAACGTGAGGTGGTTTAAGTCCAGTGACAAATTTCTATTCAGATTACATCAACATAACACGTAACTACAACAGGTAACAAGTGAGTAAAATTCACGAATGGTTCCAACGTATTAAAACAATTAAATACCTTACGGCAAAAATGACACCAAATTTTAATTAATAATCTACCATAAAAATAGTCAAAGACAAAATTAACTTTACTGCTAACTTACAATGGTTAAATGTTAC
Organism: Stigmatogaster subterranea; assembly: GCA_034696085.1. Classification (NCBI taxonomy): domain Eukaryota; kingdom Metazoa; phylum Arthropoda; class Chilopoda; order Geophilomorpha; family Himantariidae; genus Stigmatogaster; species Stigmatogaster subterranea. The sequence continues at coordinate 11,956 of JAQIWS010001049.1, read as the reverse complement.
TTGTGAAAATAAAAGTTGTATTTTTTGTGCTTTTTAAATTGCGCATAACGCCCAAAAAAATCACCAATCAAACGTTTCTTACGAACACAACATTTGCAAATTCGAATATTTTGAAAAAATTAAATGAATTGAGATGACGTGGTTTGTAAAAATGGACATTACCATTGAAATATGTTCAAATAAATGCAAAATTCTAAAAATTAAATTTCTCGTGTCGTTGATTGCATTGATTTCAAACAGTTTGTTGCTGATGACTAAAACTAGCTAGAAACTTTGACCAACAAATACAATTTACAAAATACCATAAATTAAGATAAAACAATGCACTTTGTGTTTGCCACAAACATGGAAAAATTTATCGGTTTTTAATCCACAATTGTCTACAGTGCAGTTGTTGTAATTTTGGATTAACACCGGAAACTTCCCTAGATTATCCTACAACTTTTAGGGAAGCGGTGTCTCAGACGTTAATCCACTTAATCCACACATAAATAAAATTAATTTTAAATTTTCACGAAGAGTACGCAGAAATTAATTGTGACAAAAATCAACCACGTTGATCACAGTAGAGTTGTCACCGTCACAATTGAACTTTATAACAATTCTGCAATGTTAACGTCCAAAATATCTTTGTTTTAGTGAACTTAGACCAAAAACAAAATTTCTTTAGAATTAATTTATACTCTGGTCTACTATTACTAAGTCAAAACTACGCTAATTTTTCTTGCATTAAAGTTAAACACAAAAATTCGACCTGTTGGTTTAATAACGGGTTAATCCCAGAAAATGAAATTGTTCACCACTAAATTTGTGTCTTATTTCTGAATTTGTGTACAGTACTTGAAAATGGCAACATAAATCAAATATAATTTGATAATCCACAATAACAATATAAACCAAGCAAAAGTTGAATACAATACGCGCAAATTGCTTAGCTAATTGACATTCTTGTAAAATGAATAATTTCATATCCACAACGTTACGTACTGCAGTAGTATACAACGGAGTAATAAATTAAAACTACTGTACTATGTTCGGGTTTACCAAAAGCAAAACTTGGAATAAACCATATTACGGAGTAACAAAGTTAAAAAATTAAAAATTAAACTGTTCACAATGTAACAGTATACAACTGTGAATAAGTAATTATTAAAGATTAAAATTTCAATAACCGGATTAACGGCTCTGAGTTAATAAAAAAATACTGGATTGACGGAAGCATAAATTTTCAAATTAATGGCAATTCCGCAAGAGAAAATTCAAAATAGCTAACGTTATTTGGTATAATTTACAAAAGTCAAAATCACGAATAAAAATTAGTCGTAGCAAAATACTGCAGCAGAGTAGCACTAGTTTTTGTGGAAAACAAATGAAAATGATTGCCTTCGTAAGAATCAAAAGTCACGCTCGATAAGAGACCTGACATTTACAAACCGAAAATACCATCTTAATTATTGTACAATCGTCATACCACAAAATGTCACGACAATTTCACAAATTATTAATGTCAAAATGTGTAAACAATGGATTTGGAAAAATGTGATCAATTACGAGGGATACACAGTAAGTTCTAATGCAAATTTAAAACTTAGATTTTCATTATGAAGACCTCTGCTGTATTAACTAGCTACTCGAAATAATTTAACCAAAAAACTTACACAAGTTATTAAGAACTGCACATTCGCAAAACCGTTAGATCACGGTATTAGAAAAATGTGTAGTAATTTCAGTAACTTTCAAAAGAATAGCTGGACGAAAAATTAATTATATTCAACATGACAGTTTGTTCTTCAAACGTGTGGCATTAATGGAAAAGACCGCTCAAAATGTAAACAGTGATTTAAATGATCACATTACACTATCTTTACCAACGAAGAAATGAACACTCTTGTCGAGCGAACTTAACATTAATAGCAACGTGGGTTGTAGATAACCACTCAACGGAGTACTAAAAATAAATAACACCAATAAATATTGCAAATCAAATACCGGTACTATAGAAATGATACGGAGTAGAAATTAAACAAGTTACAAAAAAATTACAATTACAGATTAAAATGTCTCAGAAGATATAAATACTGTACCGGCATTTTACATTTCATCTCAATTCTCAGCTAAAATACAATAACTCAATTTTATCCACAAATAAATTTATGTTCTACTTTACCACTATAACAGTAAAAAATAAATTTAAGTTTTGAATTTAATTCCTAAGAAACAGATTTGCCATTATTAACTGCTTCGCCAGCTGACATTGTTGCTAAATAAAAAATTTCAATCCCAAAGCAAAATTAAAATCCACGCGTAATTAAAAGTGACAAAATTCAAGAGCGATGGAGGGAAGACTTGTTCCAAACCAGATCTCAATATTGTAACCAGGTGGAGCAAAAATATCAAAATTTAAAACAGGTAATTTCAAATTTAAGTTTAACGGTTTAAAAAAATCTAAATTGCAAGAAGACAAACTACAAATAAAATTAAATTCACATCACTAAAGTCAAATTTCTCAGAGTACAAAACATTTCACGTTTAAAATAAATTTTTCTCAAAAATAGTATTAGAAATTGTACATCCGTCAGGGTGTAACATGAAACAATGCAATTTTAGTGCTAGTTCGATTTAGTCATCTCATACGTGTCGAACTCAGCGAGCAATTTATCAAAAAAGCAAACAAAAATAAGTCAACATTTTGCATACAAGTAGACAACGAATTTGCAATAACAAAATTACTAAAGACGGAGTTTTACTCAATACCATGGTAAAAACAAAACCCAAAATGAAGGCTGCACAAGATTTAGTTCAAAAATAGATTAGAATATGACTGCTGTTCTCGAAAATTTGCGTTACGTTACAATATATGCACAAATTATCACGTTTGATTTCAGCAACATCAGCCAGTAATTTCTAATATATCGAAATCTTTAACCTACATATGCAATTAAGTGTTACCCAATGACAATGACAATTTTATTGCGCCAATTGGCTAAGTGGTATTTGTAGAATTAAAAATATTTTTTTCTCGTTTTAAACAGTATTAATTACGTTACCGTTTTATTTGCACAAAACGCCAAGAAACTCGAGATTAATAATCCTACAACGAGTTGAAAGATGTTCACGTAGTTTTTCCTCAAGGATTAATAATTTAAGTCACATTTTTACAATCTCCTTACTCATATTTTACAAAAAAAAACAAATTCACTGAATAATTTCCATTCAGATTAAACCAACATTGAATTTTCAATGAACTATATTATAAAACAAAAATTAACCGACATAAAAAGATTGGACGGTTTTTGTTTAAACTTCTTTTTAGTTAAAATACAAACGAGCTCTTACTCGAAAATATCGTAAGACTCAACAGTTACGGAATACCAATTTGAAAACATCTACTAACATTTCTGCATCGTTCAATCACTGGCTCTTTCTTGTCAGTAAATTACAAGTAAATGCCGTCCTTAAACACAAACTGTAAACCACAATTAACACAATTTTTGGTTTGAAATTTATACTAGAATGACGAAACACCATCCACAGTCACTAGTTCAGTAATTAGATAATACTGCGCAATAAGTTTACGAATAAATCCACGGAGTGTAAACTTACTTTGTTGATTAATTTTAAATAATTTGCGTTAAGGAAATCTAAATCTAAATTTATACATTTAATGAAATAATGATTTTTTTTGTTATTCTTAGTGGGTTGAAAATTGATAACTTCAGTTAAGAAATATGTTATTTCACTAAGCCTCAAAGTTCAAGGTACGGCGACTTGGAATAAGAATAATAGTCGTTTTCAAAAAATTTCCAGTGCAAAGAGCTACATTGTGACTTACAGCTCATTATATATCAATATTTACACACTCACAGCGCTTCAAATACTGTAATACCTATGTTGAAGAATATTCCGCCCAGATTTCATCCTTCCACCACGATCAAAACGAACGGTCTCAGCCATTCTCGCTCTCTCGAGCTTTGCGCGAGTGGAATGTCGCCATCTATGGGCAATTTTGCAAAATAAACACAATTGAAAACTTAATGGTCAACATAGTGGATATTTATCGAAATAAATAAACTACGGTAACCTTAAAATTTTTATATGCATGAGAACAATACTGTACCGAAACAATGATAGTGCCGAAGATATCTCGCAGCATCAAAAGATTATAAATAAGAAAAATCACAAATAACTAACTGTATTTAAATCTGGCTCAAAAGCTAATAAATTTGATGAAAGTGTATAAAACACAGTTAAAAATGTGCTGATAACACAAAATACAGTTAACGCAGAGATTATTTATTTCACAGAGTTTTTTCATTAATGGCAATGTACAATGTATAAATCATTATCAAATATTAAAGTCACTTCAAACCTATAATTTTTACATTTTCTTCCCGAGTATAGTAGAAATTTATCCAATTTATCCAACTTATCCAATTCGTCTAAATCCCGACATTTTTACTCAACGTCAATATTTAACATTCAAGTACAGTACAAGAAAATTAAAAAAGGTCGACTGAGTACGGTCTTATAATACACGATCATGTGCAAAACAGCGCCTTTCTTACAAATATACACTCAGTAATACAAATTTGAATGGCAAAAATACAATGAATAAAAATCACAATCTTTTTGAGAAAGCAACCACAAATATTTCAACGTCATTCTGGGTAACATTTGGAAATTTTTGCAGTTTTATCAATGAAATAATAAAAAACAAAAATTCACCGAAATATTCCCGTTTCATATTATACTACTAAATCAGGAAATTGAAGCGAGAAACATAAGGTACATTTTTACAAGCTACCAAAATTTTAAATTTAGTAATCAACTTTTACAATTTACACGAGCAATTAATTCAATATTTCCCCACGTTTTTAAATGGTGTAAGCTGATAAATTCATTATACCAAATTTCAAAATTTAGCTCATTAAATGTAAAGACAAACTAAAATTGTCCAACACCAACAATCATAAAATTTTATGAAAAACGGAGTTTTTGGGGAAGGTACAAATTGACAATCTACTTCGGAATCAATAACAAAAAATTGAAATTCAACATCAAAACTACGAACAAACAACAAATTCTCTATACCAATTGGCTCCAAGGCGAATAAAACACGGATTTAAAACCATCTGCTAATATTTCTGCATCGTTCAATCACTGTTTGTTGGTTGCAGAAAATTACAAATTAATCGCATCCTTAACAAACCACAGTAAAACACATTTATTATTGACTTCGCTCGTCCTCCTCCAACTCTTTCCAATAAATTACCCACTGCCGTTAATAAGTTATCACAAAAACCCTGGATACTGAATTATTAGGCAGTGCCGAAGTGGATATTTATTTAAAATTATCGCAAGCAACATAAAAAAAAATCGAAATTAATTGCGCAGAAGAACGGATTGAAAGGAATACAATTTCGAAGAGTATTTTAAGTAAAGATAGAATTAATTCGACGTGGTTGAGAATCAATCCATTTTACGTAATGAAAAAAATTTAATATTGTTTATAAAAATAAATCATCTCGCAAATAACTACTGTAAATATAACCATAAAATTGCCATTCAACAAATACAATCACTTAAATTTCAAATATTTTCACTCCTTGCGTAAATTTAATTGAAATTAAGTTTTTTTTAGAGAAATTAGAAAAAAAAAACAAATTTATCTCAAAAAGTAATCATAATAATCATGATATCAAACAACAAGTAATTAAACTGTAACTGTGTGAAATCATACGGGGAAAGACACCGGAACAACTAAAAACTAGAAATAGTTTAAAATTAATGCGTACAGAAGCTAATGGGTGACTAGTACGGAGTATCAGTTAGTTAAACCGAATTAAAGCTGCAAAATTTAGTTACGTTAATCTTTTCAATATGCACTAAATTGAATTAATAATACAAAATCAAGCATTTTTGTTTGATAGGGAGTAATATTTACAAATTTAGTCAATCAGATAAATAGATTTAAAAGATGAAAATCCTAAGCATTGAATGATTTCGTTTAGCCTCAACCACGATCTTCATTTGTTGGACTTCCTTTACAATATACGAATTGGTCAACAACTACTGAAGGCATTTGCAAGAGACCACACGCTTTGGATATTGCGAGGGAAGTCCAGCAAGTGAAGTCTAATAGATGAGGCTAAGCTTTCTGCGCGCGTAATTCGAATCCAGAATAAGCAAGAAATATCAACATACTGTTAACATTTAAACCAATGCTTAAATGTTAGTCACTACGCACTAATTTATAGTTTGTAAAAATATCGTGATGAAACAAATTTATTAATTCGGTGAGTAAATCTCACCATTGAGAATTAAGTGTGAGATCAATTAAATCCAGTGATACTTCTAAGTACAATTAAGAAATAGTTGGAATGAAAAGGAGTCAGTAACGAGCAGACGGTTTCATACTTTTGCAAACATTTCCAGTTTTCACTCAAAACTCAACTAAACCCACACAAAAGAAAAATATCGGTACGGAATTCTTACAGTAGGTAGCGGATACTAATAAAATTAATGGTATAACGACAAGGACATAACAGAACGGAGTAATTCCTTTTTTTCAATCTTAACAACTACAAGATATAAAATTTGAATCAATAACAATTGTTGCTCTTTCAACTCTAATGCACAATTTTCAACACTAAACATACCAAATCAAATTATAGCAAATAATTTTTAAAATCACCAGCACAAAAAATGTAAAATGCTAAGTAAATCGATTAACTGATTAATTGGAATGGATTAATTGGTACAAGAAATGGTAATCTCTTTTATCAAATCGAAAAAACGAAAATACAGTACTTAATCCACTTGCATAGTCTTAGCTGAAGCAATTCAATCCAATTTTCACAATGAAAGTGCAAATTAATAAATTTGATTTTCCCGGAGTGAAGTACGGAGTTTTTCCACATGTGATAAATTATACAAATCACAATTTTGTATTATCAAATTTTAAACTTTTAAAAGTTATCTCCGCATGGAATTAAACCAGTTTTAATTTCAATAGTAAACTAAACAACTTCGCTGAAACAGTTCCATTCGGATTATACCACTGAATTTTCATTATACTTTACATAAAAAAAATTAACCTAACTTCGACTCATTTACGGTTTTGGTATTTTAAGGGTATACGGATGAAATGTCGCCCCGGAAAATCGCCGTCGCAAAAGGTCGACTACGAAAAACGTATTTCCCGAAAAAGGTCGTCCCCCCAAATGACATAGTCCGATAAAGATAACCCACATAAGGTAGTCCACAAAAGACCGCCCACACAAGACCGAGGGCGCCAAAGACCACACCAGTATGTTGTTTTAATTGCAAAATAAGCATCTATATATTGAAAATGCAAAGAATAATGGGAAACATTTAAAAATAAGAATCAAATCTTTATTTAAACTCAGATTGGTACGAATGCCGTATTTATTAACAGGTTAGTTTTGTGCAGTTATCTTAGCTATTAGCAAAAGAAACTAATTCAAAGTAGAGTCAATAGAAATAGTATTAAGTAACCAATCTGTTTACTAAATGTTAAATTTGTGTAAACCGTTTCTCCATAACCACTTGTTGTATTTAAACTAAATCCATACATTCATTAACATAATACTATTTCTATTGACTCTACTTTGAATTAGTTTCCTTTGCTAATAGCTAAGATAACTGCACAAAACTAACCTGTTAATAAATACGGCGGGCGTCGTAACATTGACAGTTATTTACGGGCAATTGCAAAAAATTGTTATTTCTAAAATTGTACCAATCTAAGTTTAAATAAAGATTTGATTCTTATTCTTAAATGTTTCCCGTTATTCTTTGCATTTTCAATACATAGATGCTTATTTTGCAATTAAAACAACGTACTGGTGTGGACTTTGGCGACCTCGGTGTTTTCTAAGGTCGGTCTTTTGTGGACTACCTTATGTGGGTTATCGTTATCGGACTATGTCATTTGGGGGGACAACCATTTTCGGGAAATACGTTTTTCGTAGTCGACCTTTTTCGGGAAATACGTTTTTCGTAGTCGACCTTTTGCGGGAAATACGTTTTTCGTAGTCGACCTTTTTCTGTCGCTCTTAAATGGGGACGGTTTTTTGTAGGCGACATTTTCTCCTAGAATCATTTTAAGAACCAATTCTTGCTCGAAAATATAACAAAATTCAGCACCATTAATTTTTAAATTTAACGGCTTAAACTACATTAAAATGAATATTTCCAAACTATCTACAACCGATACGTGCAAATTAAATAACCAATAGGCAAATCAACACCAATAGCGCTCATGACAATACATCAAATGTCGAAAATTGTTCAATTACTATTTAAAATTAACCGTGTACTATACCACGTAGATACAGAATACAGATTTAAAATTCACAAACAGTTTTTCAAACTAATAATTAATTGTGTTAAACGCTGATTTTGATATGGTTTTAGAATTCAATTTGACCAAAGTTTGCAAAATACACTTAAAATACTACCTGTACATATTTATCACATATTTTACGCTAGCATTTTCAACGCAGAAGTTTTTAATAATAACCACGACTGGTGCAAATTTAAAGTATCAAATATACGAGTGTAGTTGTTTATCTAGAAAATGTAAGTTATTATTAAGATCTTGTCTCGTGCATTATTCTTACGGATTATTTTTCTCAAACGTTAATAATCCCAACCAAACAAAAAATTGCAATTAAACACAATATTCTACTTCAAACTTACAATATTTAGAATTTCATTCCGAGTACAACGGAAATATATCCCAAAAAGTGTAAATTCGTCTAAATCCACGTTCACGTTTTTACCCAACAATGTTAACATTTAAGTACAAGTTAAAATTAGAAAATAATTGCGAAAATTGGAACAGTCGTCTTTGATAAAATTTAGATACAGTAGGTAGCGGAATTTGTTTTAGAAACACCAGCTCGTAATAATTTGTGCGCGGTACGTCACATTTTCACCCGTTATTTACAAAAACAACTAGATTTTCAGAAATTGAATTAAGGAAAATTTACAAAATGCACTGAAAAGCCAACTTATTAAATAAATACCGTACATTAAAGTAATCACTTGGTAATTGGAATTTATACCAAAGAAATGCATTCGCCTATTCAAATGAGTTTGTCAACATTAAAATTTCAATCTTTTAAATAAATATTAACAAATTTACTGTATAGTATTTTTAGTTAGAAAATTAATCACATTGCATAAAACGACGACAAAATTAAAAGAGTACGGACTAAAATTTACCCAAAGCTGATAATTTAAAATCATCTAATGTTGTAATTTGCTGAAAAACAAATAAAAGACGGATTTTTGTTTCAAAATGTTAAAGCTTCAACTAATATGAACTCTCGAAAACAGCAGCATCTAATCTTAAACCAAAAATACCAAACTATACAATTTTTCCACTTTTCAAATGTAATAAAACAATTTTAACTGTGCAACACCGCATAAATTAAACATGACAGGTATCAACCACTCTAAGTCAGTTTATATCCATCAAAATCAATATTATATTCCTGACAACACATCAATTTGAAAATTAACAGTCAGTGATGCTGAACCAAGTGGATGCAGATTTAAAATCCACAATCACTTATTTTTTAAACATGGCTCAAAAACTAAATTTGTTCAAAGTTAACAAAATGAACTTAAAATTCTTCTTACTTACCAAATAATAAGCAATTCCAGTGTATTTCTAATAACAATCAGTAAGTGCATATTACCTAACAGGAGTTAAAATAACATTTTCCATTTATTTCGTATAACTACACGAGATAAATGGAACGGGTTATTTTTTACAAACTTAATCCCAGAAAGCAAAAATTCAAAATGCAGTAAAATGTAACCCTGTGTAAACAGTAAATTCGTTTAAATCCACTGACATTTGTACTACTATTAACACTTACGTAACATTCAAGTACAAGAAGGAATTAGCAAACACAGAAATTTAAATTTACATACCTCAAAATAAAATAATAAAATTGCACAATTCTCAATTAAATTTTACAATTTTACAACTCATGTATCTTACCAAAAATGTCAACAAAAATTTGTTAGGACTAAGTACAAAGAACCACATTGCGACTTACAGCTCTTTATATATTAGCATTTACACTCGATCTCGGCATTAAATCACACATGTGCGATACGAAGAACATTCCTCCTCGATTTCGTCCTTCAACGATGATCAAAAAGAACGGTCGGCCATTCTCGCGCCCTCGAGCTTTGCCCACGTGGAATGTCTCCATCTGTTGACAAATTTGCAAAATAAAATCCTTACACTCAACTCCAAACATCCGCCCAACGCGAGCTTGTTGAATTTTTACTCCCTCCATTCAAAAGACTATTAAAAACCCACAAAAACTCGACTCCGGACGTCCCATGACCAAATTTTTGGGATCCCAACTACCGTGTTAAATCGGTTCTCCACTGTAATAAAATTACAATATTTTTTCTTTAGAAAATAACCACAATAGTACAACGTCAAAACTGACTAAAATACAGTATAATTTTTTCTCAAAAGTCTCAATAGTAAACAATTTGCAATTAACCCATACACGAAACGAGGATAATGGGGTTTTAAAATACCTGCTAACATTTCTGCATCGTTTAATCACTATATGCTAACTATACTAATTATTAATTGCATGGCTCATAAATTATTAATTACTATCGATCACTAAATACCAATACAGAAGGATCGTTTTGGTTACGGAATTTCAATTAAATAATATTTTTCAATGTTACCAGTAAGAAAAAGTCATCTTGTAGATGAGGATGTTGTGACTACATCGTTATAAACAAGATATCTGGCTAATATATTTTTAGCAAGAACGTAATTATCTGGTAAAGCAAACAATTTTTACATCAATAGATAGCGCAAGAAAAATCCAAAAATTTGGGAAAACGGGAATAGTTGATTTACAATTGTAGTCATATTTCTACAAATGCAAAAAGTGGTGTGTAAACCCAAGCAAATTGTACGGAATTTAAAGCACAATTAACTTAACATTGAAGTTGCAACGATCATGAGAACGAGCATTCATTCTCGCACCCACGATCTTTGCACGCATTCAAAATTTTCAGAATTTGTTCCAAAACGACACAAAAAAGTTTTAAAACAACAAAGTAACATCCAGCATACGGAAGCACTTAATAAGTAAACGTGTTTTTAAATTTGTTCTAATGTCAAAGTGAAATAATGTATGTGGTACTGCCAACTTACAAACAAATTTCACATTTTTAGTGGAACAAACATGTTGTCTACATTATAAAATTTACACAATTTTGTCAATGATAAAAAATATGTGAAATACAAATCAATACTTATCCATAAAATTTTCGTACAGAGATGTTACTGAATTTCTCCTAAACGATATAACTCATAGTTTTTATATTTCATCCTGAATAAACAGAATTTTTTAATAAATTATTTTCAGTTGCAAAAAATGTAGCAAAGCAAAATCTATAATTTGTAATCTAATGTGAGAATGCTTTTGGCCACGAAACACCCAACAAATTAAGTTTTGGTAAAGTAAAAAATTATCATGCAGCACAAAAAAAAATATTAGACGTTAGTTAGTAACCGCATTTTAAAAATGTTAATTGAGTATTAATTTCTTCAATCCGCAGTAAATATTTTTTTCACTGAAAAATTGTCAAAATTTAAGATTATGTCCGTGCAATAACGGGTTGAAAGTATTCACCATGACAACAGTCAAACACGAAATTAGAGTATAATTGTAATACAGTAATTGTATAAATAATTGTACGAAATAATACGAAATAAATTATTAATCGTTGTTTGTCCAATTGAAAATATTTTTTACGTTTTTAAATTGCACAACTGTATTAATATTGTACAATATCGGTACAGGTCAAACCTCGCTATTGCGAACTCGAAGGGACCGCGAAATTTGTTCGTTATAACGAGAATTCGTTACGGCGA
>JAQIWS010001048.1:0-13709 GCA_034696085.1 Stigmatogaster subterranea | reverse complement strand
ACAGCATTGTACACCACGGACATTTTTTAGCCACAATTTGGGTCACGTTTGCATGGCCGTTTCCCCACCTTCTTCTTCCTACACCGTGCTTCTAACTTGTTTCCTACGTTGCTCGCGTGTCTTCCTCGCCGTCGCTAGAATCACCATTGCCGCGTCGTCTGCTTGATGGGTGCGTCGCTCGTCGTCAGTTCTCTTAATTCTTCATCTGCTTAGTATTCCTTCCTTCACGATTCAACAGCTCAAATCTCCCTCTTCTCTAATTTCTAACTTCTTTTTTTTTTAACTCTCAACTCTTAACACGTCTTCTCTCAAGACACACTCTCAACTTCCACCAATTCTCTACACTCCTGCTCTCGTTCACTCTCCCTCAAAATCTCTCTCTCCACTCCTGTTTTCCCCTTGTTTTTACGATATATTTCTTCCAAATCCCACATTCCATTCCTTCTTTGGTAATTTCCGATTACAACTTCATACTTGCTTACCTTTGCTGACCTTTGATTAACTCATGTGACAAATGACCACTTCCAAATGACCCTTGTTTGCTCACCTTTATGGTTTATCTGTTATTTGGATAAATATCCAACTTCCGAACAACCCTTCAAAACCAATCCTTTAAAATCTCTCATTTCCTGACATTTCTTATCTAACAATAATTCACAAGATTTGACTCAGAGATGAATTTCCTAAATTAGAGATCAATCTTATGGCACACAAACATACAAGTCTGAACTTGAATGGCAATCATCAGTTTATTACAATTTAAAAAATACTGACACATGACAGCCATCACCAAAGCGACAACTCATCATTTTTATTTTAATCTAATCTCTAATAGGTAAAAAATTTCTCGCTTCTCCAATCCTGTATTATTCTACTCTCTGTAGTAATATCTGCTGAAACGTCCAAGGCTACGACGGGTAAATACTCTCCCTTTTTATCTTTTACAGTGCATTACTGTAACAAATATTTTCAGAAAGTGAAATGATCAAACCACATTACTTCAAACCACAAGTTCAGAACTATTAAAAGATTGTCCTCCCTCTTGTAAAAAACGATTCTGCAGCAAGGACTTTCTGCAGAAAATTGGTAAGGAATTCTGTAGAATGTCCGATGTCAAAATACAGTATTAGAAGCTTTCTACAGAATTCTTTATCAAATTTCTGCAGAATCTCTGCAACAAAACTATATTAGAAGCTTTCTACAGAATTCTTTATCAAATTTCTGCAGAATCTCTGCAACAAAACTATTCTGCAGAATCTCTGCAACAAAACTATTCTGCAGAACATTTTTATAAGGGCCACCTTGTAACACAGACAGTAACGTGTGTCATTGTCAGCGATTGAACGTTAGAATTCGAGTTAGCCCTAGACAGTGTGTTTTTGATCACAGATTGTTTTTGTCATTAAATTTTAAAAAATTCTTGTTTCTGACTTAAATTTTTTCCCCCACGTGTATTTTGAGAAAATAAAATCAATTATAAAATACTAGGATCTTCACAAGAGTGATTGTAATCCATCGCCAACCACAATTTCTGGATTACGCAGTTCATTTTTTCTGTCAAAAATTTCACGTGTTCACAGTTTACAAATCACAATTTTGTAAAATCAGCCCAAATCTAACTTTTTAAATGCCAGACATAAAACAAAGGATTTTTTTATTTACTTCCACATTGGAATTTGTTTTATTTTGCTTTTCCTTATTGATTCTGTAACATGTTTTGTTTACGGATTCGTCAACTGTGGCGTTTGAGGAATGTTACTGCCACGGTTGACGAGGGATATATTTCTGTACCTCCAGATGTCTACCAGTCGGAGAGGACCATTTTACTAGCTAACGCATTAGGGGCCATTCACATATTACGTCATCAGAAAATTGAGCTTTTCAGACCCCCCCGCCCTCCCCTCGTCATCAGGGCCTCTTCAACTTGCTAACCCCCTTCCTCCCCATGATGACGTCATCACTTTCAAAAATCTCAAATTTTTTGTGTGAATTTTTGTGCCAACAATTCGTTAATTACGCCTGATTGGTACATAACATGCATTAAAATTAGTGTTAATTTAAGTGAAATTTCTGTGATTTATATAAAAAGTATAAATAAACTAAAACCAGTGACTTTTTATTATATTATCGCTTTACACATTGACAGAATACACATTTACTGTACGTCAGAAGTCCAAATGGGGTGAAGGGCTTCTTCAATTGCAATTTTGGGAATATTATTTCCCCTATAAAAGTATCATACAAAATCTTGTAATTCGACATTGAAAGAATTTAGAGAATGGGTAGTTACACTTCATGACAAACAATATTTCAATTAAAATGCAAAACGCAAATCCTGCATCGGTATAAATGGTGGATGATCGCGACACAATAGTTCCATGCGTGACAAAAGCCAAAAAGCACGTTTTAAACTTACAGTTGCCGATATAAATTGTAAAATACAGTGCATATATCGGACTTCAACGTAAATTTGTTTTTCTTGCTGCAAATAAACAACACTGAAAGTTTATTTTTTGGTAGTTTTTTTTTTATTTCTGTTAAGCTTAAAATTTTTGTCTGAGCAGTACAATATTTTGTTTGATGGCGTCATCTTTTTGAAAAAAAACCCCACCCTCCTGTCATAAGACCGTCATCCGGACGAAAACCCCCTTTCCTCTTTACTGATGACGTAATGTGAATTGGCCTCTTATAAGTAAGTAGGTATAGTCTATAGACAATTTAGAGTATCTTCATCCAAATCACCACAAGCGTATACCGTAGATAATTTTTGGAATTTGCGGGTTTTATTTTAGTACTCGTTGCAATGAATGAGCATCTTTTTATGACTGATCTCTGAAGAATCTCCAACTTTTTATTTATCGTATATTCTTTCTTTTCCTTGATATGTTCTAATTTTTCGTCGTTTTCCGTCTACCTTACTTTCTTTTCCTTAATATTCTCTAATTTTTCGTCGTGTTCACTCTTCGTCTCTCATTTCACTCAATTTAACATTTGTCCTTTTTCCGCGTAACATTCCTTTGCTGTTCACTGGTTACTGAATATCTTCTGGTACCTTAACTGTCTCCAATTTTTTCTCATTTTGAGAAAACGTGGAATCTAAAGTGACTTATCAATGAGCACCCAATTCAGATAAGTCACTTTTCTTTTAATCATGCGTGCACAAACTTGCGATTTAGTAAAATGCTGTATAAGTAAAAGCTTACACACGCAAGACACGCAAGACATGCTTTTACTTCGGCCCATGCCTCTTAAAAGTAGATTATGCAAAAATCATATCCAGGTTACAAAAGGAATGTGTGTGTGGCGCACTTGGAACAACGCCCCCTGTTCAGTATGTTCATTTTCTGAAAAGAGAATTCACTTCCTCCTGTTGTCAGCAGGATATAACGTCTTTCGCGTCATTACTTACGACTTTTGAATCTTTACCTTTATAAGTAATGACGCAAAAGACGTCACATCTGGCTGACAAAAATTATTTGTGATTCCAAGTCAATTCTCCCTTCGGAAAATGAACACAACCACTGAACAAAATTTCATTGACGTAATTTAAATTCCTTGACGTGGTAATTATCAATAATCTTAAATGAGTATTGTTATATTTATTATTCATACGATGAAATGGAAAGCTAACATATACAGTAAGTCAACTTTGCAAAATATATTCAGAATTATTACCAGTACTCAATGGTGAACAGTTCATAATAAGTTTCTTTGGCACGTTGTGGTGCCACTATGTGATATATAATTTACTTGACTAATATAGTGCCTAAATTTTTGTAAAAGCGTTATTTAATATTTGTAAATTTTAAAATTATTCTGTAACATACTGCAACTTTCATTAACAAAAAATACTTTCACGTGTAAAATAATCTTTTCAACGATGGCGTTTCAACCGACGTTTTATAATATTTCTTCATTGACAGCTAATTGTGGAAATTTTCTGAATTAAAGCACCGTACGCAGATCCGGTTAAAGCGTAGATATCCGATCTTGTAAATATGCAAATTCGCTAACTACGAAAAAGTTGTAGAAATTAATAATCAGCAGTAATATAATGATAGTTAATTAATTTCTTAACTGAAATTACGAGGTGTTACTTCTTTTACAGGTAAGATGACATGATTTCTCCAGGTCTCTCCATTTCACGACATTTGTAAGCCCAGGGATCCCAGATTTCACCAAATGGGCAAACAGATGGTGGATAACAAACGATGTCATTAAAAAACGTTATGAGTAACATCAAGGTCAATACAATAGTATAATGCGTAAACAAATTTTTCATGTTGTGGCAGTAAAAAAAATATTTAAACCGTAAATTGCTATACCAATCTTCGTTGTGGTGTTTGTCTAAGAATGGAAAATGATTACTTCATGGGGGATGTAGGTTTTTCCTCCGGTAAACCGGTTTTTAAATGTCGCTCACTGAAGCTTGAAAAATTTAATTGCGTCACGCGGAAATTTTATTTTTAAAAATAATTTTATTGCAATATAACCTTGAACATTCGGTTTTTACCTTTCTGTAAAAAATTATATTAAAACCTATTTTTTGTTATAAAAGCTTGAACATTCGGTATTTTACCTTTCTTAAAAAATGACATTAAAATTTATTTTCGTTATATTTAACATTTAAAGCAAAGTCTTAGCATTATCGTTTTGCTATTTTAACAAAGTTGTAGAAACGAATCAAAAGTTTCAGATGCAGACAACAGACAAGCTGTACTGTAGCGACTTCTGATGACGAAATTATCAAATCTACTGTCCGCAGTTATAACAATCCCAGACACCTAACAGCGGAAAAAGCTTCACATGCTCTTTTTTACATGTTAAGTGAAATACAATGGAAAGATTTTGAATAACCCCATGTTCAATGCGCAAATCGTTTAACCATCATGTTACAATGAAAAACGTTTGTAATGGCGTACTAATTGAAAAGCATTGTGTTGCGTATGAAGGAAAGACAGAAGTCTCTCCAGAATTGTTTGATTCTTCATTCTTTTGGTTATTGTCATCAGAATTAGTATTATCTGTCATTGCAATGCTGTATTGTACTACGTGTAAATTTTTGCTTAATCCCTTATAAAAACGATTCTGTAGAGCTGCGGAAAATTGATAAGGAATTCTGTAGAATGTCCGACGTCAAAATATTAGAAACTTTCTACAAAATTCTTTACCAATTTTCTGCAGAACCTCTGCATCACATTTTTATAATGAATGCGCCTTTGTAATGTTATGGAAAAGAAAGGGGTAGTAAATGAATCGAAAATATTTACAACGAAGAGAAATTGGATCCAAAAGTTTTGGGTCGGAACGGAATAAAGTCAAAACGTACTTGGGCCTAATAGGATGTGGATCAAAACGGACATAGATCGAAAATAATCCTATCATGGAATTAACAAATTATGAAAAAACTTGCACTATTCGATAGATATTATATTTTGAGGTTTGGCAGGTGAAGATAGCTTGAACACTGACCATTTGATTAAAAAAATTATTTTTCCTGACTTGTTGAAAGTTGAAACCATTCTTGATTTATTTTCGATCCATCCTTTGCGATCCAATTCCTTCTCGATCCATCCTTTGCGATCCAATTCCTTCTCGATCCATGTAGCGCACACATAAAATCCGGAATAAACAAACTAATAGCGCAATTCAGCAGATGAATTCGACATGGATGAAAAATAACGACCAAGCAACCAACAACGAGCCATCAGCTGAAGAAATAATAAACCAAAGCACAAAGCGTCCTCATAGAGAAAGACTACCGGGGTGGCTGAAAGACTGTGCATTATACAGGGTGAGTCAAAAGTCTGGGCCCCTCAAATTAAAATCTAAAGAAAAACATGTAGACAAATTATGATGATCTAATCATATAAGAAATAAAGGGTGCCGAATCGAATGGTGACATAGACAATGACGTCAGAGGTCATCTTCAAGGTCATTCTACATCTAACTTTTTAACCAATACAGTTACAGCAAAAATTCCAATTAGAAAGTTGAAGAGCATCACCAAATTAGTCTAGAAACATTCACAAACTCATTAACAAAAGTTACATGACAATCTGCACTGGAATATCAGTGCAGCTCACGGTGACAACCCATTGCAGTCAGTGGCAAAAGCCCTGTTGATGACCTTGACTACTATCTCTGTCACAGCTCATTAATTATTGCTGTTATTAGCAATAATTAGTTCAACCTTTATCACTTTGAATGCCATGCCTGGAACCTAAGAACGACGCAGCACTGTGAGAGTGCCATTGCAATTGGATTGGTTTGCATTACACAATGCTGCTTTGCTCAGCGGTTTTACTCATTGTTGACAATAAATGTGATAAAGATAGAAGTTATTTTTGCATGTAAAAGCCTGAATTAGTGTGTGTTGACTACAAATTGCATTTTCTGAAATGCTTCTGCCACTGAAGCAGTTGGTTGTTAGCATCAGCTGCAGTGATATTGCAGTGTGCATTGTTGTGAAACAATTGGAGATGAGTTAGTTTGCTGAATGTTTCTAGACTAATTTGGTGATGCTCTACAACTTTCTAATTTGAGTTTTTGCTGTAACTGTATTGGTTAAAAAGTTAGATATTGAATGACCTTGAAGATGACCTCTGACGTCATTGTCTATGTCTTATTCGATTCGGCACCCCTTACTTCCCATATGATGACATTATCACAATTTGTCTACAGGTTTTTGTTTAGATTTTAATTTGAGGGGCCCAGACTTTTGACTCACCCTGTATTAAAGAGGGAGGAAATGTAGCGGCACTACTGCAACATCTTACCTAGGTGGCTATGTGGCTGCTAAGTCTTATGTCATATCGTATGGTATATAAGGGGATTCGGGTTGTAAATAAAGGTATTCGAGTAAGTGACAGCTTGCATTAACAGTCTCGCGGTTATTTCACATATATAACACTGTTAATCCTTTAACTCCTGGTAATGTGGACTTAGAAACACAGCATCCTTCTCGAATACAATTTTTTTTTTTAATATGTATTCTATATATCTGGTTATTTTTGAGTTTGTAGAAAACAACATTTTATACCATGATCCAAATTTCAGATTTAAAAAAAGTATATTTTTCAAGATAAAAATTATTAAAAAATTTTGCCCCTTGGATTTACATGTTAATTCAGTTTCTGGTTTCCCTGAAAATCGGTAAAGTAGGTCAAATAAATGAATCACGAGTTAAAAATAGCTTCCACTGAGCAGTCCGCCTATAGCTTTTTAATGCGGATCAAAGTTCACATTTTCAGGAAATGGTGTCGACTTTTTTTCCGAAGAGTTATAGGGTTAATGAGTAAATAAATAACTCAGACAAGTATGTAAATCTCTGAAGAGTGATCGTAAACTTTTAGCCAAAGGTTAAATGTACAGAATTTGAGAAATTTTCGGCAGAATTCTTGAGAAATTTTCGGCAGAATTCTTGACAAATTTGCTGTAGATTCTTTGCAGAGGATTTTGCAAAATCGTTTTTGTACGGACTGTACGAGTAGCCTTATTTTCATTAACATCCATTAAAAATTGCATACAAAATGCCCTATAAGTCATTATAAATTTCTGGTGATTGTACATATTTATATGGAAATACAAAAATTGTTTTACACACGTTTCTTTAGTTATTGTATTTTGATTTTTAGAAATTAACGAATTTATAC
Organism: Stigmatogaster subterranea; assembly: GCA_034696085.1. Lineage (NCBI taxonomy): Eukaryota > Metazoa > Arthropoda > Chilopoda > Geophilomorpha > Himantariidae > Stigmatogaster > Stigmatogaster subterranea. Next base: position 6,054 of record JAQIWS010001048.1, on the reverse strand, counting down.
AACATTTACAATACAGCCATCTACGACCAATAGGTGTACAATATCGAAGCTTATCTCGTTTTTGTAACATAAATCACGTAATTGAAAAAGTATGAGTACCTGTATATTATAAAAAACAGTTCAGCCAAGCGATCCAAACAGTTAAGATATGAATTTTTTTGGTGCGAGTGGCAAAATTTCTCACAATAAATTCATTAGCTTGTGATTCGTCACTAGCTCATGAATTTATTCAGTTGTAAATTTACTTCTGATTGATTACCGTTTATGGATTACCGTATAATCCAAACATCGACCACACAGTAATCCGCTCATGAATCCGCTGACCGTTTATTATCACGACCAACGTGGTGCATGATTAGATGACGAAAAACACTTGTATCTGAATGATAACTTTACTAATTGATCGTAAATAATAGCGATTTGTCAATACAATTTACACTTGGTTTTAACGAGCAAGCAAAAAACTGCCTGGAATCTTATAAAAATTGAGTTTTGAGCACGAGAATTTTCCCCCACTCAAAATAGGCCTGAGCAGTGTGGAAGTAAACTCCACTGAGAACGTGCTATTACGACTGAATTCGTACGACTGACGTTAGCGTTTAAATGGCCGGAAATTTGTAAACAGGCCGAATTTTAGACGAGGATTCGACTGAAAAATGAAGGAATTTCCGATATTAAGGAATGATTTAATCATCCGAGCAGCTAAAGGAGAAAAGGTTGAAAAAGTTCCCGTTTGGTTAATGCGTCAAGCGGGTCGTTATTTACCGGGTAATTAATTTCACCAAGTAAAATATGTCAATAATTTTAACGTAATATTATTTCTTTAGAGTTTATGTCAGTTCGGGAAGAATTTGATTTTTTCACCATCTGCCAGACACCAGAATTAGCGTGTAAAGTAACTCTTCAACCCGTGGAACGATTCGACGTTGATGCTGCAATTATTTTCAGCGATATTCTCGTCATTCCACAAGCGTTGGGAATGGAAGTTGAGATGAAACCAACTGTGGTAATTTTATAAAATTAACTTAATTAATTGTGTTAAATTTAAATATAATAAAATATTTAAAACAGGGACCATTTTTTCCTAAACCTCTACGAGTGCCGGACGATATTTTGAATCTTTCAACACCTTTGAACGTAAAGGAAAAATTAGGTTACGTTTTCGACGCCATTACTTTAACCAGAAGTAAATTGAATGGAAAAGTTCCATTAATTGGATTCTCTGGTGCACCAGTAAGAAATCAAGACTTATTAATGTATATTTTATTTATAATTTAATTTCGTTTCCTAAGTGGACGTTGATGAGTTACATGATCGAAGGAGGCGGCTCAAAGACTTTGTCAAAAAGTAAACGTTGGTTGTACACGTATGAAGAAGACAGTAAAAAATTATTGCAACTTTTGACTGACGTCATCGTGGAGTATTTAATCGGACAAGTTGTCGCTGGAGCGCAGGTAAAATTTTGATTTTTCACTAGCACATTCCAAAAATTATCTACAAAAATTTAGTTATAAATTGTGATATATTTCGAAATAAACTCATTTATTTTCTGTTAGCTTCTTCAAGTGTTCGAATCCCACGCTGAATATTTGGGATCAGATTTATTTTATGAATTCTCTTATCCGTACATCAAACAAATTTACGACCGAGTTCATTCCGAGTTAAAAAGAAAAAATATTTCCTCCGTGCCGATGATTATATTCGCAAAAGGTGCTAACTACGCCTGGAAGGAATTATCCACGAGTGGATATGACGTTGTTAGCTTAGACTGGGTTGCTGATCCAGCTAAAGCAAGGTGATATTTTACTCAAAATATATTTACGACAACAAAAAATTTTTTTTGTCTTGATTTTTACATTTAATATAAAATCTAGACAAGTTATCGAAGTAAGTCTTCAAGGAAATCTGGATCCTTGTGCTCTGTATGGAAACGAGGTTAGGAATTACTTATCTAAACAACCTTCATAATTTTGTTCCAAACAAATAAATAATTATAATTTTTCGTTAGGTGTCAATTAAGAAAAACGTGACCAAGATGTTAAAACAATTTGGAACTCAGAAATATATTGCTAATTTAGGCCACGGGATTTATCCAGACATCGATCCACAAAGTGTTAAGTTATTCATTGACCTAATCCACTTAATTTCTCAAGATATTATTAAAGAGGAGAACTAAAGTTCATGTTTGTTGGTTTGTTGGTATTTTTGTAAAATTTTTTGATTAGTTGAGAATTAAACGGAAAACGGTACTATTAATGAAAATGTGGATTAAATTTTATTTACTTCTCACTGGCAATTTATTTTTTCGGTACGTTAATTCAGTGGTCGACAATCTTTTTAGGCCGTACACAGTAAAAATAAATTACACGCACCCCTGAAATATGAAATACATTTCATACTCACAAATGTACACAGATCGTATTAACATTGTATTATAAACATTGAATCGCAAACAAAATTTGTCTTAAAAATATATGAAAACTGCAAATTGAAATAATAGTAGAAAATACTGAAGAAATATTCTTGAGTGCTATTGTGAAGCATCTCGCGCACTCCTGTGGATCGAATTCTCTTCAGCCACGTGGGTGCGTGCACCCCACTCAGCCGACCACTGCGTTAATTCAAATATTAAAATTTGTTTAATGTTTGGCATTAGAAAAACTCATTGTCTGCGTTTTGTCAGTTTGCAAAAACTAATAATCCAGAATAGTACAGAGATACAGCTTAACCTTGTTACAATGCCGTGATATGTGCCATTAGTCTGGTACCGCGTTAAGTGAACCCAGGTAGAAAAATTGGAACAAAACCCATAGAATTCGAGCTGTGGGGTTTAATGGGTATTCACAAGTTTAATGTGTTATGGGCATTGGGTTTATGGGTCAGAATGGCCAGAAATAATACTGGCAGAGAAGGCTAGACCAATAAACCCCTTAAAAATATGGCGTTGTAGGTTTAAAATCCAATAAGCCCACATTTCCCGAGGAATCATGGCATTAGCCAATGGAATAAACTCATTGAAATTTTTGAATACCCATTGCAATTGTTGAAAACCCATTTACCCAATTATCACCCATTGAAGAATTAATGGGTTCTTTGGGATTTTACACCTGGGAAGTCGCAATGTCTGCAGGTTAATGCTGGTGACAAATTTGGGCATTTTTCACCATTGAAATTGCTTGTGCGTACTCAATTAATGTAAATATTAAATTCTTTGTGGGATTCTAATGAATTCTAAACAAAATCACGCTAAAATTTCTGCATTTATGTACTATTTGGTAAATCAATGTCACAGAGAAAAAACCGCGTTGTAAGCGGGTTCGCACCATACCGAGGCGCGCTATAGCGATCGGGATGAGCTGTAAAAGTTAGTGCAACTATTTACATCTTTAGTAACACAATAATGTCAAAATGGGTTTCTTGATATTCTGTTACCACCTACAACTTGTTAATCTTACCAATCTTACTCATTATTAGCTCCATTCCAGATATGCTTCATTGTTTCCAAATGCTCTTTGGGTGCTTTGTTCTTTGCGACAAATGTGTAAATTACTGAAATACACGTCACATAAATTTTCTTATTATTTCTAAAAATTAATAGTTTTAATTTTTTTATTGACTAGTATATAGCTTCTACAGGTACTTGTGTGTTGACAAAACACGTGAAAAGCTTACAATGCATGATCGACCTTGCTATACATCAACCTAAATTATTACCAATCAAGATAAATAGTTTTGCAAACTTTAGACTTATTTATTTGTGATATGAAGTAGGTCTGTGATTGATTAAATCGTATCGTAGTCTATGCTACATTTAAAAATAAAGCACTATCCTTTGACTACGTGTGTTTTAGCAGTGTTCCCACTAAATCATTTATAGCGTTATTTTATTTATTTTTTTTCATTTTGCATGACTGTAGCAGCCACACGTTGAAGTAAATACTGAAGTAGAATTTACAAAAAAAGATTTTTTTTGTCACCTGCTCGTGTAATGCAAACCACGCCAAATATTTCAACACTAGGGTAATCTTATCAGTTGTTAAATTTAGAGTCCTTTCAAGCCAACGGATGTTAGTACGAGCTAATATTTATCTACAGATTAATAAAATGATACAAGTGCTTATAATAAAAGGAGCTATCGAGTTAGGGGTACAATTAATCGTGCAGATGCAATAATGATTGGGTTAATTCAGTTTTCGGTTACATTTTTCGTGGGATTGAGTCTTCTCCATGCAAATGCCCAACTGGAGCCTCCGCCATATAATATTGTGCCTTATGTGGGCATTGAAGCATCTTCAACTTGTGGAAATCCTCAAACAATGTGGTGTATGGTGGAGAGCAAGCCAATGGTAAGTTCAATTATCTAGAATGACAACTTTTTCGAAAACAAAATAACCGTGGAATGATGATTCCATTAACAACGGCGTTACATTATAACAGAAAAGTGTATGCAATTGGTGCAATTCCGCAAATCTGCAACAACGCCACAATGTCCAAAATCTTGTTCACGATGATAAAAAATGGTGGCAATCGCAAAATGATCCCAAAGAAGAAGTTACTATATTATTTAGCTTTCAACAGGTATGCATCAAGAAATATTAGTTGATATTTTTTTGTAGAAGGTGTTAGATTATTGACTGACAGACAACATTATTTGTTTACATTACGCTCTATGGCAGATGTACGTATGCTATAGATCAAAAGTTGCGTCAGCACACTAAATTTTCTATAAAAAGATACCAACCTAATTATTACTCTAAACTTTACGACAATCTTGCCGTTGAACTGTCTATATTTTTACTAGTGAGCTGTGATTTTTTTTTTTTTAATCATAGTTGTTTCACATTTCTGAGATATCTGTAAAACCAGGACCATTACCATTACCTGGAATTTGGTCAATAGAAAAATCAACCAATGGCATTACTTTCAAAACTCTGAAGCGTTTTGTTAGTGAAACCGAAGATTGTTTTTCACCTGCAAATAAAGGTTCTCACTGCGTAAGGAAAGATAAAGAAAACCAAATTATACTTGTGGAACTGAAACCGTCAGAGGTACTTATAATTAAATTTGCAATCTTAAATGGCATAAAAACCTTTTGGTCACAATTTATTCTTAATTTGTTTAGTATTTAATGGCAATTAGAATACGATTGACAAAGCCTCACAAACTTGCAAAAGAGGATATTGCTAGACATGGAGAAAAGTTATTGGTATGAATTATCAATATTGAACAAAAAAATTTATGTAGTGCGTAGTAAAATTTTAAGGGAGTAAGGTACTTATTTCAGACATTTTACACGTTGCAACATGTCAAAATACTAGGAGAATGCAAGTGTAAAAATTGGTACAAAGAGTGTGAATTGGTTACTTTTACACAACGATTTGTTTGCAAATGCCCTAAAAACAAATGTGGTCGAAATTGTGACCAGTGTTGTCCTGGATATACTGCTATTCACAAACACAATCAACTTCAGTGCATTGAACGTAAGTACAAAACAAATTATTGTTAATGTAATAATATTGTAAAAACTAATGTAAATGGATAAAATTAGTTACACTGCATTTTACTGATTGCTGACGTTTAGCAAATACTACTACAGAAGCAGGAGGTTGCGATTGCCCATCAACTCCCATAAGTACAACAACCAAAAGAGCCACCAAGACCACCACCACAACGTTACCGCCTACAAACGACGACTGTTCGTGCGAAACAACCACTTCACCAACAGGTTGTAACTGACCTCTCAATATTTGTCAGACCAGTTTAAATTAATTTTAATTCAGAGTCAACAACGACTACGATAACAACTACGAGAACCTCTACCACTACAACACCTTGCGAATGTACTACCTCTACAGAACCTCCAACTACGCCGCCCTGCGAGTGTACAACTACTCCGTTAATTACTACTACTACTCCAAATTCGCCAACTACACCACCCTGTGACTGTAGTACCTCTACAGAACCTCCGACTACGCCACCCTGCGAGTGTACAACTACTCCGTTAATTACTACTACTACTCCAAATTCGCCAACTACACCACCCTGTGACTGTAG
>JAQIWS010001047.1:0-13711 GCA_034696085.1 Stigmatogaster subterranea | reverse complement strand
CGAACTTTTTAACGTACTTGCGTATACGTCTCATTTAGTGTTTCTAAGTCAAATCAATTAAAATAAATAGCTGGATAGAGTTATTTTTAACAAACCTTCCTGTATTTTTTTTCCTCATTTAACGAAGTTAATTATTTCGCTTACCTCATCATACATGAATTGAAGTGTTAACGCTGACTTTCCCACACCGCCACTCCCAGCCATTATGACCCTGTGTACGGCTGTCTTCGATTTCGCTGTCTGAGCTGTCTTAGATTTCGACATGATTCTGCTACTGCCAAACTGTCAAAACCAAATGGAGAAATTAAATCGAATAAGTTTTTCTACAAATGGTGGAGGGGTTGCAAATATTTGGTGACAAGTTCCATAGTAATTAGATCAATAGAATTAAGACCGCCCAACAATTTCAGATAAGTAATCTAAAACTGGGACGGCCCACGACATCACGTAATAAAATGATAAAAATCTTGTCATAGTATTAGCTTTTTCTAAGTCATAACGCAAAGTTTAATCTGATAATTTAAGTATTTTTGACAAGAATTTTATTACTCAGCCAATTTCGAGCCAATTTGACAGGCTGGTAATTTGATAACTACACCCAACGCACTAACTTATTGAGTAAATACATATTTATGCGTCAGTTAATATAGTTTGTTTAAAGTTTCAAGCATATTTGAATAAAGCCGAGTTGGAAATTTGCACAAAATTTTATGAGGTAAAGATCAAACTTTACCGACAAACAGCCCATTGAAACTTCCGCCTGGACCCAGCAGCAAGAAATAGTGAAATAGCGGGAAATTTAGATAAAAGCTCAAATTTCACACGTCAGCTCATTGCCTTGTGATATTTGATCACTTTAAAAAATGATCTCGTAACTTACCGATCTCAATAATTACCAAGCGAAACCCCGTAAACGTATACGCTCCTTCGCGGTTCAATACACTGAAAAGCAAAACCACAATCCACTATGGTGAAATCGTTCCAACTGAATTCTGGGAGCGAGTCTTAAACGACAAAGGAAGTAGCGTCACTCACTATTTGATACCACCACAACTAGCGGTCAGTGTGAGAAATACTCACGTTCTGAATGGATTATTATTAGATTTTATTATTTTATTAGCTGTATAGTATAAATTTATCTTTTAACCTGTTTGAAATAATATTTGTAGTACATTTTTACGGAGGAAATATCAATTTTTTTAATTGACGATGTAAAGTGAATTCAAAGTGCTCGTCACGACATCTTCTAGCTGTTGCAAAATTTGTTTTCGACGCCATAGTTAACAAAGTGTGTTAATTTGGAGGCCTGTTCAGCTATAGCGAGTAATTGGCGATGTCCTCCTATTCAGTCTCCAAATCGATGAGCTTGTTTCTTGATCCTTGTGGTTATTGTTTGACGGATAAAAATTTAAGGAAATGATCGCTTGTTAGCTGAAGAGTTGTGTCCAGTTGTAGCTACACCTAAAAGAAGTATTTTTACGACTATGGCATCGACAGAGAAATCCGTATCTGATCGTAGTACGTAGCAATTTCTTACATCTCAAGTTACCACTTAATTAGATTTTTTGAGCAATCTGAGCGATCAGATGAGTTGGTGAAATGGAAATCCCAAGAAAAATTTTTTGAGATTATCAGTATTTAAATAACCAACACTGTTTAAGCAATTTTCACGTAATATTTTATTGTAAATAATTCGATATCTAACATGTGGCAAAACCAAAAATGTTAAACCTGATTTAAATTATCTGGCGAAAAAAATTAATTATAAGTTTAATATCAGTTACTTTTAAAAATAATTAGTGATTACTGCATTTAATTAAGGCTGAATGGTTTTTTTTTAAATGTTTTTTGTACGTAATTATTTGAAGAAATGGAAGAAAAACAATCTGAACTAATTTTGGAAAGATTGAGGCATAAATCTAGTCACTTGAAACCATGGTCGGAGAGCATAAAATCCTACAGGCTTGCTTTATTGGTAAACTACATATCTTTCCTTTTTCGTTTCCTTTTCAACTCATTCTAATTCCTAATTTTATGTAGGACAAACGTTACTCAATAGACAATGTGGAGCGATTACAAATGCAAAAATGTCTAGACACATTACAAAAATCTATTAAAGGTAATTAGATTATATTTTTGATTTAAAATTACGTTCATGTGGTTATAACGTATTTCAATTTTTAAGTTACATCGTTGCAAGCAATGGTAGAACGATTGGAATGTATTACAAGACAATTGAGGTAACATGCAAATATGATATTGTTTTCACCATTTGATAATAATGTAATACATGATACATTCGTTATGTGTGTAGCACAACATCATCGTTAATGTTTGCATGTTTTTCTCTTTACTAAAGAAAAAGAAATTTTGATGATTGCAGCCTGAAATTTACAGCAGGACCAAACGGCACCGATTGTTTCATCAGTTCAGATATGTTTTATGTAGAAGTATTGCTGGAAATGAACGGTAGTGTAAAAGATGTAAAGATAGCTCATCATGGAGATCCTTTAGTAAGTGACTGAAAACTTGTGAATTGTTTTATCGGTTTTTGTGTCTGAAAATAACAAATTTTGTTCAATGAATGTTATAGAGTTGTTCCGAATTAGCTCAGGTTTTAAGGTAATAAATTTGTTTTCGTTTCGGTGAATTATACACCCCGAATTTTGGTATATTTTAGAGCTGGAGATTTCGCTGAATTCACGCGACATTTGGAAGGGCTCGCCTCCATTTATCAATTAAATGCGGACAAGTAATAAATTCTTCTTTACTATGGTAATTAATGATGCCTAATAATGTTGATTTGTTTCAGAAAACAAAAAAGTAAAGCGTATTTAGCTTTACAAGCTTTGGAGACAGATTTAAGTATGCTCGCGCAGCTCCAGAGGTCAGTTGTTTTACAAAATTATAATTTTCTTACATTTAAAAGTTAATTTTTTGCTCAGCTCCATTAATGAACCAAGTAACTTAGTTCACAAGTCCCCCGTTGGAATTCTACAGCAACGAAAAGGCGGTAATTAATGTTTTAAGTGAAAAAAAATTTGCATAACAATTAGTAATCGATTTTCTTATTTAGGTCACGCAATGAAGTTAACATATTTCATTTCGCCATACGATTTGTTAGATATGGAGACGAAATCATCCATTCCACTTACTGTAGATAGTAAGTTTAAGCATTGTCGCTTTCTTATTGGACATACACATTAAACGCCTACTGTATACTACAGCTGTCATTGAACGCCAATTAGGCCAATATGTCACTGTCTGCATAGAAAGTTCAACGTCGCATAAATTACAAACACAGTCGCTTATGTCAATTTCTCGAACAAACGATGGAAAAAGGTATTTAATTTTCCAAGAAATTTTTTTCCATACGAAAATCATTTTATTTATTTTACTTTTTTGCATTTTTAGCTTACCTTCATTTGCAGCTCCAAGCAATCTAAATAGTACGACATTACCAGCAAGCTTTGTTTTAAAACTCGCTTCACCCATGCCTATTACTACTGCATTAGTCAAAAAAATCCAATCAGTCACTTGTAAGTTTCGTTATCTAATTACAAAATAAAAATAACGTTTGGGTTTTATTCTGAAGGTATTGAGTGTGCGGACATGACAACCAGCCAGCCGTTGCTTTCGCTTATTACACAGCTAGCATCCAAAGGAGACATGGATTGTAATAATAATAAAGGATTGTTTGTTGTACGTTTAATGCTGAATGTTGAGTTACGCGATATTTTTAACAAGTTACTTTTTATGAAAGGTTTTGCCCGACCAACATCATTGTTATTTTCTTAATGGTGCTCCCGACTTGCAAGGCGTTATGGTATCTTCCATTCCTTTTACTCATCCAACTCATGTGCCTCAGATTTTAGTATTTCTTCGTCAACAAATGTTATTCAATGTATTGATTAGCAGTTGTGTTCGAACGGGCAGCAAACAAGGTGCTAGATTTAAAACAAAATAAATTAAGTAACACTTAAAAAAAATATTTTGAATGGAAATTTTTCAGATTTGGAAACGGCGTTAATGTTTGAAGTAACGGCGTTGTCCTGGCTTCATGTGAGCGTTTCATTTGAACATCCTTTGGAAGAGTCAATGGCCACCGGTATTGGTTTTTTTTCTTCTCTTAATTAATTAATTCACGAACTATTTTTCGATAAATTATATTTTATTTCAAGCCGAGTTTGATCTATCGGACATCACCAATGTGAAGTGTAAATTGTGCACAATGTGTTCCGATTCCTCGATCTGCTCCGACGAGTACGCCAGTAAAGTTGTGCAAAGGTTAATATCATTAAGTATCACAATATTTAAAATCTAGATTTTTTCAAATTCAAATTTTAAATTTAATTTTGTTTATTTGTATTAGATGTCTGTCCATTCCTGTAACGATGCGTGCCGTGATTCGCAAAGCGCAAGGACAACAGAAACGCGCCAACCAACAGAATGAAGACATCTACGTGACCATGGTAATGGGAAATGGTGGCAAGTTTCCAACAAATCCTCAAAATCCCGCTCATTCGGAGGGAACTAACAACCAGGGTGGCAACAACAATGCCAAATTTGTCAGTGATTTTGATGTGAAACTTGGCAGATCTGGTAACCGCACTTCTGATTCTCAGAGCATTAGCAAATTGGACGTGCTTAACACCAATGTGAGTTCAGCATCGTCGTCATCGTACAACATGCCATCACCCGACATCGCAACCACACCTTTGGGACTCGACTCGCAAGGATATAACGAATCTTCGCCCGCGCATGGTGACCTTTTTCCTCTCGCCACTGAACGAGGTCCGGGACTAATCTTAACGGGAAATCATTTTGGTCAAGCTGCATCAACTCAATCCTTATCCACTTCAAGTATCGGAGGAGGCAAGACCACCACTTCGACAGTCACGATCAACACCGGTTCGAGACAGCTCGTAACGTTAGTATCGAATCCAATTGGAGGACACGTGATGGGAAAGCCTCGAAAGGAAAAAAGTAAACGTAAGGCCATGAGTGAAGGTAATAGTCCCCGCAGTCAAACTGGACGAAGTCCAAAAAGAAAACATAGTGAAGACGACATCGTTAAAGATCTCTCTCAGCCAGACGTGGACGCGGGAAGTTCGTCATCGATGACCATTCCACTTGGGCTGGAACTAGAATTGTCGGTCACTGGAAGTCAACCGCGAAGTAATTTGGAGTCGGACTCGCGTTTAGTGAAAATCCCGTCTTCTCTCGAGAACATGGTGAAATTCGACGCACTGGCCAATCGTAATAACGCTGAACTTTCGCATTTGCTTCATCGTGCCAACAGTAGTAATAGTGGTGGTAGTAGTGGGAACAGCGGTGGTGGAGGAGCAGCGTCTTTGCATAGTATCATCGATAAGGGAGTTACCGACACAACAGCAATGGATTCGGATTTTTTTAATAGTAACAGCCAAAATCGAAATAGTGACGGCGATTTTACTTTTAAAGCAGAACCCATTGATTTTGAAACGGAAGTACTTAATAACCAGAGTTCGAGTTTTGATGACAGTTTAATTGAAAGTGGAGATGAGTTCAATTTGGAACAACTGGGAATTAATCCATCGGTTATCACGACGAAAGTTACGACATCGTTGAGCGGTGCGGAAAAATGCAAAGAAGGAAAGCGACTCAAAAAGATAAAATTGGAAATTCCCAGCAAGTTGGGTGATAAAGAACAGAGCGGTGGTAATGAAGGGGAAATAAAGACGACCCCACCTCCAGTAATTTTGGATATAATCTCATCTCAACTGAAATTAGTGGAATCCACTAAATCCACGTCTGTTGTAGATCTGACAGAAAAACGACCAAGCGTCGAAATTATTCCAATTGGAAATGTTAACACGTCGTCAACTTCGAGTACATCTCTACTCACTCCTGGAGGTTTAAAAATCGTCAGTAATCCGATGAAATCTGCAGAGTCGAAAATGAAACAAAAAGAAATGAGAAGAGGCTTGGGAATGTCGGAACGAAGCGACAAAAAGAGTAAAGGTGACGCTAAGAGAGAAAGGAAACGAAAGCATTTAGAAAGTTTGAACTCTGAAGAGAAAGCAGCGAAATTGGTGGCTCTAAGCATAACTCCACTGCCGGCGTCTTCTACATCGAATAACATCACTATGGACAAAGGTGTGACGATAGTGAGTAAACCTAATGAACCGACGATACCGAAATCGATTACATTAAGCGTTAAATCTTTTAATTCACCGACCACACTTTCGTCTTCGAGCTCATCTTCGGCGAAAAATATAACAACATCCTGTAAAAAAGCACAATTGCCAGTTAATCCGACAGTATCGCCTACGAAGACTGTATCGATTTTAAAGGCTCCCCAGCAATCGAAACCAAAACAATCATCGTTAAAATCGTCCGGATTAGGGAAACCAACTCAAATGGTGGACCCGAAGAATATGTCGGCGAGTGGAGGCAAAGTGACAATATCTCCTCTGAAAGTTCACAGTAAAGTCAAGTCGAGTAATTTGAGTTCTGGATGCAGTATCAAATCGAGTTCTCAATCTTCTTTGATGGCGTCAACGAGCAGTGAAGGAAAATCTGGAACTAAACCAGCGACAATGAAATTGAAACATCTAAATATTCCAAGTTCGACTACAGTAACTCCAATTATCAAAACCGGTACAACATCGACCTTAACAGTGACCACGCTTCAGTCTCCGACTATGTCTTCGCCACCTGTAACGTTCACTGCCCTCACCACGACCACAGTAGGCGGGGCATCCACACCGGCCACGCCTACTTCAACCACTGCTTTGAAGTTGCCGTCGATTAGCGTATCTCCGTCAATCACTTTAACCAGTACGACGGTGATGAGCTCGTCCACTGGTGACAACAACAGCAACAACGGTAACGGGAACACAACGTGCACCGAGAGTAGTAACAGTAGTGGGTCGAAATTAAGCAAGTCTGCCATTCGCTCACGAAAGGGTTCTCTGTCCGCTGTTATCGACAAACTGAGAAACAGCACGCGACAAAGCGGTGGCCCCTGTGGCGACGGACAGACTATGCCAAGCGAACGCAAGTCCGACTCCAAAGGCGGGGGAGATGGAGGAATGGAAAAGAAGGAAGTTTCTCGTCCAGAGAAGAAAGAATCTCACAAAGAGACGAACGCTGTTCAGAAAACGAGTGACAAACCCAAACTTGGAAGTGGTATGGATCAAAAGTTGTCTGAGAAGAAACCGGAATTCACGGTGAAGCAAAGTTCACAGGGTATCAAACTGACTGTGACCAAAACACGAAGCGTAGAAGGTAACACGAAATTATCATCCAGTTTAAAAAGTGGCGGGAACAAATTGAACAGCTCCAGTAGCAAATCCGTTTCACTTCCTAATACGTCTGTCTCTGGATCTGGAACACGACCATCGCAATCTGGTAGCGCCACTGGTTTGAAGCCGGGTGTGAATAGTGGGCCCGCCTCGAAAAAATTGTCCGCTATTGGTGGAAACTCGAAAAACCCCAGCAGCAGTGCTGGTGGGACGAGTAGTAGCGGGAATTCGGGTCAATCTATTCCAACGAAGGCATCCGTTGCGTCATCAACAGTTGCAAAATCGTCTACTTCTACCGTGACAACTTTCGCTTCTTCTTCCGTGTCTAAACCAAATTTAACTTCAATAAACAAACAAAGCCAGAAGCATTGCTCTACTGAAAATAAAGGAAATAATTCTAGTGGCGCGAAAACTCTTGAGCGAAGTCAGAAAATGGGGTCACTCGAAGGTAATCGACCTAGTACTCCTAAATCGGAGAAAAATAGCAACGTCACTGGGTCAACATCTTCCTCTACGATTACTTCGACCATAACAACAACAACAACTTCGATGCCCCCTCCTCCTCCACCACCACCACCTGCAACTGAAAGTGTAACTCAGATTCGAAAGGGTGATGATAATACCAACAATTCTGGTCGACAAATATCCGGTAGACAAACTCCAAAACATGGTCGGGAACTGCAATCCGAAGAAACGGAAGCAGAAAGACAATTTCGTTTACTGCTGGCGCAGACTAAAATGGAGACTAACTCGAGTGGGACGACGACTCTCACCAATAGCGCTTTAATTACCAAGACCTCGGTTAATAGTACTCTCTCGGGTGTAGGATCTGCTAGTATTTGCAGCACGAGCGAAAGGCCTGAAGGATCGAAAACTCCTAAGCAAGATTTGATGGACAAAAGTCCCAAGAGTTCGGATGGACGAAGCACTCCGAAGACTCCGACTGGAGAAAAATTTTTTAATTTCGGTAACAATTCTGGGAACAACAAACCGGTCACGGTTGAAAATAAGAGACCAAGCACACCCAAAATAGGAGACTCGTCGGTTAAGCTATCTGACAGTACTTCCGTTGCGTCAGTAAGTTCGGCAGATCTGATAAATCTGGGAAAACAACCATCGACTGTTTCAAACAACCCGACGATTGCAAAACCAGCCGCCAAGAGGCAGACGAGTCCCGCAAACGATGACGTGAGCAGTCCGGAGGACAGCCTTATAATCGACTACCCGGGAACTCCACATCAGAAGTCACCGGAGAAAAAGGTGAAGTCATTGCCGCCTGAACCAGCGACCACGATGCAATCCAAATCGCCTACTTCACCCATGATTACAATGGTGCGATCTCCCGCGCAGCCGTCGCCGGGAATCAAGTCACCGATGGTTATTGGGACGCCGCATTCTGATCATTCCAATCCCAGTTCGGTGGCGAGATCTTCCCCATGCGTCATTGACGATGATCTGATGGACGAAGCCTTGATGGGTGTGGGAAAATAATATATCTTGGAGGAAAGAAAGAAAAGATGTATTGAGTATAAAAGTTTTGGTGGGAAAAATTTTAAATTTTTGAAGTATTAGGTTTCTTTCAGTACAAATTAAGCATAAGGATTTTGGGTGTGTAAGAGGTTTTGGTAGTTTATTTGCGACTGATTAGTTACTCTTTCGGTTTTTTGTTCTTTTTTCTTCAAAGTGATTAATATCATATCACGGTTAGTGGTACAGTAATTGGAATTTTATAATTCTTTTTTAATTATTTACATATAAAATATATATATTAATTATTTATTGGTACGTTAGTTTGCAAAACCACTTAAAAAAAATTATTTTTAAAATATTTGTGAGTTCAATAGAATTGTGATCAATTGATTAATCAAATAATTTTAGTGCATAATGTCATATCAGTGATGAAAATTAAAGTTAGGACGATAATGTTACAGTATTTTATCAACCTTATTAATTGTAAGTAGACACTTTTTCAAAGTTTAAGTCAAATTTTAATGCAGATAAATAGTGGTAGTAAGAAGCATAATTTTTGACTTGTTTTTGTTGTTTTTTTGTAATACAAATTGTAAACATTAATTATTTTTTTTCATTTTCCTTTTTGGTAATGCTCTGAAATAGAAGTTACTTTTTACCAGATACTGCTACAGTAAATTTACACTAAATTAAGAAAAATATATTTGAAAGTGCTTTTAAAAATATACAATTGCTACTACTTTAATATTATTATCTTTATTATTACTAAAGAGATGTCGTAAAGTAAAAATAATAATAATTGGATTATGTAATTTGTAATGAGGAATTATCGTAACCTCCTAATGTCGATTATGTTTTTCTACTCTTGTTGCATGCGTTTCTACTTGGCTGCTGCAGACTCAACCGTGTTTTCGCAACAAAGTCCATCAAAGGTTGAATTCTCCTGCGTGATTACTGATCAGACTGATGTTTGATGTTCAAATGAAATATTTTTATTCTTGTAACAACGATTTTTCAGTGTATTTACTGTGTTGTAAATATAGTATGAGGAATATAATTTTTTGTTCTGAAACTGGTTTTGTGTTTTATTTTTGGCGCCCTCTAGTGAAGATTGATACTGGTTTGTTTTTCCGCATGAGCAGTATAAACAAAAGGGAATCCTTGCTGTAAACAAACGAGTCTGCTTGTTTTTGTGTGCCTCTATAAATTTCGATCCACTTTTGTTCAGACGTTAGGAGGATTTAAAGAAGCGGAGTTAAAAATAAAGTTAAATGTCGTAAGTGTAACCAAAAATAAAATTATTGAATGACGGCCAGTTAATTTTAAAATAAATACAACCAAAATTAACGTAAATTCGCTTTTCTAAGTATAGTCAGAAATAAATCAATTTACTTCAGGTTTAGTCAAAGTGAAAAAAAAATTTAATTTCCTATTTAGATCAATACTTTGTTTCCTTGGTTTCCTACTGTAAACAAACGGTGTAGCTTACACGTAATTGCGGTTCAAATCCTATTTAATTGTGATAAATTTTTTATCTTCAAATTTGTTGATCAAAAAGTTCGGGTAAAACATGTGGAACGCTAACGTTAAAGAGAATTCTGACTCATGGTAAAGTGAAAACATTAAAAATTACTAGCAAAATATTCATAGTGGCAATTTTTTGCAGGAGTTTGCAATGCAGTCGGTGGCTAAATGCCAATTATGATCGTGTGGCAACTTTATATACATTTTCTTCATGTATGGAATTATCCGATTTAAATGGAGATGGTGAATATAAATTAGTCGTGGCTGATTTAGGAACTGGATCTGCTAACATGAAATTAAAAGTATTTAAAGGTATGTGAAATTGTATGTGTTAATATAACACTTTCCTAATAATTTTTTTTTAACTATAGGCACAAATTTGATAAACGAAAATACGTTGATTGATTTACCAAGTGGAGTAGTGTCATTTCATATGGAAACATGCGAACCTCGAATGCCAGGTAAAATTTAAATTATTCGTATTACAGGTAATAAATATACATATGGTTCTCGTTTAATAGCAATTGGAGTTGCATCTGGAGCTCACATTTATATATATAAAAATCTGCGACCGTATTTCAAATTTACTCTGCCAACATTGGATGTGCATCCAATGGAACAGGATATTTGGATTCAAGCGAAGACGGTAGTGTTTGATTTAAATATGCTTTATTATAATATTTTATTTCATTTGTTTTGTTATTTATTTGTTTTAGGATAAAATTGACATCACGATGTTACGGGAATTACTGGAGAGCGTGAGGCAATGTTTAAGTTAAGGTCATAATTAAAGTCACGTGAATTAAATACGTAAACTTTAATGTGTTTGATAGAAGTGAAAGTGGAGAGAGTAGTCTTACCGCAAGATCCCAAAGGTATAAAATTATTAACTTTAAAATTGTTATATTTAATTAGAACATGTTACTTTAACGTAATTAGATTTCTAATGCTTGACCGTCCAGAGCAAATGGAACAGTTTGCAAATCTTCACAAAAGTTTCCCTCTCAAGCGACAGGTTACGCAGAATTTTTTAATTTTTTAATTTAAAGAAAAAACTCACAATTTTCTATTTACAGACTGTGTTGACTTGCCTTAACACATTAAAAAAATCTATGGCTGAAGAAGATGCAGTCAGCTGTTTGGTTTTAGGAACGGAAAATAAGAGTATTTACATTCTGGATCCAGAAGCTTTTACCATTTTAACTTCGGTAAATATTAGTTGCACTTTCCCTAAAAAAAGAAATTATGAGATAATTTTCTTTGATAGATGGTTGTGCCTGGCGTTCCGGTTTTTCTCTCAGTAAGCGGATTATTTGATGTTGAATTTAAAATAATCGTAGCGTGCCGAAATGGTTGCTTATATACATTAAAGCGGTGAGCGACGTCTCCGAAATAGCAATAAAGTTATACAGTATTTTGTATAAACTTTTGATTGCTTGTAATAATCAATTAATTTAATTTGCAGGAGTTCTAAACAAGCAAGACTCTGTGCAGAATTGAGTTCACAACCAGTCGGTTTAGAACGCATTGGGAAAAATGTTGTTGTAGGTTGCATGGATGACACACTCCGCTGCTACACCTTAAAAGTAATTGTAAAGTTATTTCGAATTGTAAAACATACCATAGTGTTACAACTTGTTTCAGGGAAAGAAATTATGGAGCTTACAATTGCCAAACGCTATAAAAGCTATGTGTAGTATGGAAGTGAAGCAATTAGGAATTGTGTTGGCAGTCGTTGCTCTCAGTGGTGGCTTAGTCCACTTTTATTTGGATCGTTTTTTAGTTGATGTTTTTGTTGCTGAAGATACGGTTGTAGCATTGAAATTTGGAAGATTTGGCAGGGAAGACAATACTCTCGTGATGACCACTGAAGGTTTTTTAAAATAAATTTACATTTGTATCTTATGAATAATCCTTTGACATATTGCAACGATTTCCACAGGCGGTGGTCTAATTGTAAAAATTTTGCGTCGTACCGCAACTTTTGAAGCAAAAGAACAGGTGCTTGGACCACCGGCTGCTCAACATCAAAAATTGAACGTTCCCAAAAAGACGAAATTATTTGTTGACCAAACGATGCGGGAAAGAGAGAATTCAGTTGGTAAAAAAATGAAATATTAAACAATTTCGTAGAAGTAGAAATTAGTTCTAATTTATTTATTTATACCACAGTCATGCACAGAATGTTTCAACAAGACTTGTATCAACTGCGGCTTGATGTGGCTAAGTGCTATGTGAAATCACTTCAGGCGAGCGAAATTCCTTTAACTGTTGATTCAGATGAGCCAATCAAATTAACTGCACAGGTTTTGTTTCATTTATATTGTCTGTTAATACAATATTAACGCTTAATTTTTTTAAAAATAGATCCACGGTTTAGGACCAGTTTTTTGCCTTAAAGTTTTTCTCGAAAACACAGCAACGCAAAAACCTTGTATAAATTTGGCGCTTACATTTCAATATGATGATAGAATATATTTATTTCATAGGAACTTTATATCAGTACAAGCGTTATAATATTTAATATTAATTAGCATTATAGTACAAATTAAAGGTGTTTCAGGTACCAATATTAATTCCTGGTTTGCAATATTGCTTTGAAACGAAGATGCATTGTGTAACAGACCTCGCTGTTGCTGATCGAATAAAGGCCAGTGATTTATCGTACAGGAATAGATAATCTCATCATTTTGAGGGATGTGAATCATAGTTTTTTTTTGTATTCTATTGTAGGTTTTTCTCATCAAACCCGGAAAGAGCACGACTCCTATCGTAACCGCAAGCATTAGTATGCCAGTTAGCGAATTTGCAACTTTTCGCGCTTAATGTTACGCGTAATGTAAATAAAGCAAATTTATTTCTGTATGACAATCAAATTTTATTCATTTTAGTGGAAATTAGAATTGTTTTTTTTTTTTTTTAAAGACGTCAAACAGTCACAACTTATAACTTCTACGTCAAATAAACTAAAACAACGTTAAGCGTTTCAACATTGAAAATTAATCCTAAATAACATTTAATTATATTGAAATATTGATCCTAAAGAGTAAATATTCAAATTTCACGTGTAAATATTCAAATTTGTGGCAGTGCACTAGTAAATTAGCGACGACCTTCAGCTGTCCTGGACATTATTTTAATCCAAATTGGTTGATCATTTCGTCGATTTTTTTAACGTATGCTTCTTTCGCAGCTTCTTGGCCCATTCCTATCAAACAAACAAAAAAAAGTATAAAAACCTGAAGCTAAAGTCCAGACATTCGAAGTTCAAGATAAGCCGAGCAATGAGTAATAGGATCGTGGGGAGCACAGTATACTGTGGTGGGGAGTAAAACGGAAATTCTATACAAAATATATAACTCGGAAAAAACCAACAGCTGCATTCATAACAGGTGTTTTGTATAGTACAGAATTATATAAAACTCAAT
>JAQIWS010001046.1:0-13720 GCA_034696085.1 Stigmatogaster subterranea | reverse complement strand
CTTTGATTTTTTTGCGGAAACCAAGTAAAACCAAAATTATAATATAATCGACTCTAAATCAAAAAAGCGTAAAAACATGACATGCAGCAGTCATTGCCGTCGAATGTCACGTTCGTGTTGATGAAGCATAAAATTATTATTTATGCTACTGCAAAAAACCAAAAAAAAATTTGTAAATCGAAACCAGTGAGTACCATTTTTTTTCCTACTAAAAGATAATTAGCTTAGATCAAAATTCTTTTCTTCTTCAAATATAACTCAAGTGCACAACGTTGTAAAAAAACAAACTTAAAAAAATATTTTTGCGGTTGGACGACACCCATTCATTTATCTTTAGTGCAAAATGTCTAAAAAGACGTTATTATATTGGAAGCATAAAGGAATTTTCTCGCGAGTAATAATTTTTTAAACCAAGAAGCATACAAATTACCGGAAAAAAAATCACATGTTTTTGTCTGTCGCGTAAAATAAAAATTTTTCCCGCCCTTTACACAAAACCGTAATTGTATATTCGGTGTATAAAAACTAATAATAGTATTTACAATTTTGGAGATTATAAAATTTTTCCTGGATGTTAGGATTTTGTAATAGAAATCAATACGTGGCAGTTGCTGTAACATATTTTCACTTTTTAATAGAATGGTTGAAAACGTTGCGCCACGAACGACGATAAACGCAACACCACGTAAAATAGAAATAAAAATAAAAAATGAATCAAAAGCAAATTTTGACGAAAAAATATGCGAAAAAAGCGCAAAAACATTGCACTTGTCACAGATGTTGCATGCAAATTGCATCCAAAGACTCGATATACACGCGTGTTTTGTGTGTCCTTGTCGTTAGACAAGAAAAATTGCAGATTAATTTTAACCGTTGGCAGATTTTTGTGTTCCCTCATTTTTATTTTTGTCAGATTGTTTGTTGTAGAAGAATAGTTTGTAACTAGTAAGGTGTGTTTGTAAGTTGTATATTTCATTGAAAAGAGTGAATAAAAAAAAATAAGCTGAAGAGCTCGCTAATGACGGAATGTTGTTCTGGTTGACCTGAAGAGCGGACTGGCATTTAAAACGCATTCTCGATTTGCGATGTTGTTGAAGGTATTTGGGCAACTATTCAAATGGCACATGAAACTAACTTTTTTTTAAAAAATCTTTTGTTTAGTCTACCCCTTTAAAAAAAAAAATTTTCCATCGTTCTTGGCGTTCTTAAGATTTAAATGATCACGTGATTGCTGTTGTGTTGTTTTAAGAATTTAAATGTTGTTTTCTCCAGCTGAAAATACAATTTAGGGTTGAAGAATTTTGTAATTTAGTAAATGTGTTATAAAGAAGTAGCGATGAGATTACACACCAAAAATTGTTTTCTCGTTCGCGGGTGATTATTATGATTGCCTCAACAACGTTTTCTGCTCGGATTTTGTAATAACTTAAAGTGCTTTTTGGCGGAACGAAACGTGTGACGTCGACTACGAAAGCCAGGGAAAAAAAGATTTCAGATATGGCTGCCTGTTTGTGTTTGAGATTTTGGAAACTTCTCTTTGTCGCGTTTTTTTACTCACTTTTTATGCGCGGGGAATATTGCCCCCTTAAATTCAATGAAGTGTTTGGTTGCATGTAATTATTTGTGAGGAGAGGATTTATTCCATTACTTATCGTATAATATAAAAGTACTTTGAGAATCATTAGGAGTCCCTAGTTTATCGATTTGTAGAGTACAAACACGACCTCGGTTGTCGAAGGTAAAACTGCCAACTCACCACCTAATCTGTAAGGCCGACAGAGACAACCCCTTAGTTCTATACAAAACAAGGCTGTATGGAAAATGGACAAAAGCTAGCGATGAAAGGTGTCCAATCATCAATTTGGATGTTACATCTTAATAAACCTAGATTCTCATTACCAAGCATCGAAAAACGCGTCACTACTTTGCCCGTAGGCTTAGGCAAAGACGCTAGCGCCATTTTAAAATTCGACCGCGGATAAATAAAAATAAACATACATCGTAATAATTTTAACCGGGTGGTTAAATGCGATGTATGGAGTAAATCGTTATTAGCGGCGCTTGGTGTGTTACCCCACGGTGAAAATATTTTAGTAACGAACGGGCGAACGTGGTAGAGTGGATGTGTTGTGTTGTGCGTGAGACCAATGGCGGCTGCGGAAGCCATGATTCGTGCGCCGTCGTAATATTGGCTGATGCTGTTGGTTGTTAAGAGAGAAGAGTTTAGGCTTACTCAGAGTGTACGTTGTGTTTAGTGAAGCAAAGTTTTTGGTTGGAACCGCTCGCGACGTCACATATACGCGAGTTTAGAAAAAGAAAGGAGGTTGGATCCACGTGATTTTGGCGTCCGTTGTATTTTTTGGGCGGGCATTTTTCGTCGAGCTCGGAAACTGGCTTCACACTCATACACTCGATTCATCATGACGTTGGAGGCCAACCACATCGCACCACACCATCACCATCACCACACATGCTCAGTTCGCTTGACGCCAAAGGTCTGTGTATGGTAATTAACCGCGTCGAAACGGGCACAAGAAGTGAAATATCTCGCACGAACGAAACGATTGGTATCCCTTACCTTTCCGACGATTAAAACGGGAGGAAGATGTCGACACGCGAAACCCGACAAACCGTTAACTGCTCCGACGCTGCCGCGTCGCTGCTGCTGCTCGATGGATGCCGCCGAGGCTGCTGCTGCGTTCAACGGACTCGAGCATCGTTTCCCGCCGATTGGTTTCATTCTAACATGTCTTCCGGTAGCCATAAAAATCAAACGAGTAGCACACACACGCACACACATTCTCTCATACACACACAACACACACCCACGATGGAGCGTGGAGTCTCGAAATTTGTCGTGTTTTTCCCGTTATGGAGTAGAGTACCCATTGATTTGGTTGGTTTGTAGTAAAGGGACCCGAGTCGACTGGCAGTTGGGAAAGCGATACCAATTGCAATATTGCAGGGGCCCTTTTGTTCCTGGTACATAGTCGTATTTTTTCCAGACACAAGTCATAATTTCTTCATTTTAGAGCCCCCACGTGACCCGGATGTACCAATGGTGGCGCGCTGTTCAAACCCATAAAACTCTCATTGTGTGTGAAAATTAGTCGCAACTTTTTTTTTTTGCCAGCTAGGACGACCAAACAATGACAAAAGAGAGTGACAAAAGGGCCCCGAACCGATCCCCTATTTGGTTTTATGGGTTGTTTGAGGGGGGATTTTTTTTTCTTCAGAGAGGACTTGTAAACGGGGTGTGCGCTTTGGCTATTGGCAATGGCGAGTTGACACGAAATTTGTAGTCAGCCATGATCACGCATCTTGAGTTTTGGGTGTAGGTGAGGTCATCGCCTCGTGGGTATTCGTTTTACGGACCCGAGACATTAATAGGTAGTTGTTTCGAATGTCTGGTATTATCAGATGGCGTTGGCATCTAATCGTCCAGCCAATTCTGTTTTATTGCCCCTAGTGTTATACGCGATGACTGTCAAAGAGAAGCGGAGGAGAAAAAGTGTGGGTATCTATGAAGAGGATCTTTTTTGTGTAAAATAAAATTGTTTGAGTGGGTTGTATAAAGATAAAATGCGAATAAAAAGAAGGGAACGTTGTAATAAAAAAATAATAAAGTTACGCGTTGTATGAAATGTATCAAATTGCGTTTGATTTTCTTTTTATGGTTTTAGTTTTTGTTGTTTTAATAAAAAAAGGTCAAGATTTTATATATTTTTTTTTTGTTGTAATTTTTTTTTGTGTGGAAAAAATAAAAATAAGTGGTTTTGGTGAATTAATTATATTTAGAGTTGAGTGATTTTTGGTTGTAGTTTTTGTTCCTGGTTTTGGAAGTTTTGTATGCAGTTTTAATAAAGCAATTATGGTAATAATAGCAAGGAGTGAAAAAGAAAAAAATTATTTGAATTGAGAAATAAAAAATGTTGAATATTTAAATAATTAAAATTAATGGTGATTTCTCCATTTTTTGTGTGTGTGGGGATTGATTATGTAGTGAAAGGTAAAATGATTATTTGGAGTTTTAATAAGTTAACGTCAGGTGCCAGCACGTGTTTGTTGTGTTTGTGATAAAGGAAATGAGGTTTTTGTTATCTGTTGAGTTATAATAGAAAGTAGTTGTTGTTGATAGGTTTAATCTATTGTACTGATTTGAAGTATTGATTGACAACTTCCCCAATTTTATTTTTTAAAGAGAATATAATGTGCTGAAAAAAAATTATGCGATTTAATATAAAGTAAGATGTAGGTTTAAATGTGAAGCGTTTTGGGTTATAACAAATTTTTATTATTCTAAAAGTGTAGAATTTATTCGATTTAGTATTTAATATTTGGATTTAATTTCGAAAGTCGGCACGAGAGTGCGTACAAGACTGGAGCGTGTGAGTTTGTTTATCGTTGTAGTTTGAGCTTGCTCTTCTTGAGGGCGCCACCTCTTTATGGATATTTTTTTTTTTTTTTTAGTAATTTTTTTTAAACTTTAAAATATTTGAATAGAAAATTTACAACACTCGCTACAGAATTCCGGAAAAAATCTGGAGTGTTATTCGAGATCTTCAATCAAAACTTTTCAGCTCACGTTTTGATAACTTTTTTCCATCCCATTGTTTTTTGACATTTGAAATATTTATCTGATTTTGATTTTTTTTTCTCTCTTAAATTTTTTGAGGTCAAAATTTTCTCATTAAATTACTAAATTCGTTAGAAAATAAAATTGTATTTCAAAATATACTAACTAGGTTAAATTTAAAAATAACTCTAAAAACTGGGAAAAATTACTAAATTTTGTAATCAATTTTTCCCTTCCCAAGCACGGGGAAAAATATTCAATTTTAAAATTTCACCGTATTTCGAAAGAGGAAAATTTAAAAAGGAAAACATTTTTATTTACATTAATCCAATTCAATAACTCAGCGATTACTCGTAAATAATCTCACACCAAACAAATCTGATCGACTATTGTAGTTTATTTTATTGTATATCGTTTGACATGAGTATTACAAATATTACAGCATGAGGATAATGTAATCTACACATGATCAGTGACCCAATAGGGAACTAGGATTTTTTCTTTACCGGCACGCGTTTCGTAGACTACGCGTTGAAGAAATCTATCATTCTATATATTGTATTATAACGAAAAAATGTTTCTTTTTGTACCTTTTTTTGCTATTTTTATTTTATTTTGTTAATTTTTTTGTTGTTTTTGTCATTTTTTATTATTTTTACTAGCTATCTACAGCAGCAACAAATTTTTTTATTGACACGGAATGCAACACATTTTTATGAGGATTTGAAACACACACACACACACGCACGTGTATATAAAAACAGAGGGTTAAATTAGATAAACAAAACGGGAAAAAGTTGTTTTCAAACACGAAAAAAAACGAAAAAAAACACAATACAATTTTACACAAGTACAAAATACAAAAATTTTTAAAATTCAAAAATTCAAAAATTAAGATATAAAATTTGTTGAAATAAAAGGTTTAAAATTTAAAATTCACTTGGCACACATTATACACTATTTACAACTCTTTTCTTTAAAGAAAAATATATAGAAATTAAAACATTAGAAAAAAAAATAAAAATAGACACAAAAAAAAATGCCCTGTGTGGATTCATTAAGATGCGATAGGGATGAAGAAAAGTACACGCATTCGAATCATGGATCGGTGAAAAAGAAACCCCCTCGACCGAGAACATTTTTCACCAATGCAAGCCTCTAATTAAGATCAGTGATATCTCTCTGAGGGGAGGGCCCCATTTCTTCATCACTCCTTGCTCGTCGGGAATCGACAAGAAAAATATTGGAAATGATGATTTTGTTTTTGGTTTATCCCGATGACAAATTAACAAATTTTGTGGATAATTTTTTTGTGAGTAAATATATATATTTTTTATGATGGATGTTAAGTTTCGAGTCTCTTTTTCCTTCTCGCTCTCCTCTCCCGCTGATCATTACGATTACCACGTTCTGAGAGACCACGTGACCGGTTGGTCAGTTGATAAAGCGATCGGGTCACTCTTGTGCTTGGAATAAAAAATTGTTGATCACTAGATTTCTGGTGGAAGAATTCGTGGCGGGTGTTTATAAGAAGTGTGTTAAAGGAAACTGGGGAAGAGAGTGACAGCGGTGTTTGCTGGCTGCATCTTGCAGAGCTCAGCACGAAGTGAGATGGAGCTTATATTATTAGAAAGTATCGTGTCAATTTTCTCCCGTTTCTTGCTTGCCTCATCGGAATTCATGGAAGCCCGGGGAGACTATTACAAAATTGGAAACAAGTGCGGAGGAGCGATTTTAAAAAAATAAAAAAATGGAAAATTCGAGAATTTTGTTATTTTTTTTTTTAAGAATTGGTTAAGTTGATCTTAGTTAGTTTTTACGATTTTTTGAATTTTAGGTTTCAGATTGCGTTGAAAGTGGGGACAAAAAAATGTTGGTTTTGAGATTTTACAATCGGTGCGCCAATAGGATTTTGAGAAGGGGTTCTTGATTCATTTGACAGAGCAAGGCGGGAGCCCCAGGGGTCGGTTTTTTGTTTTGAGGGCAATTGGCGAGTGTGGGTGTAAAATGGGATAGAAAGGAAAGGAAAGGAAAGGAAAGAGAAATAAAGAAATAAAAAAAGTACAAAATAACAAAAAAGACAAAGTACGTTTGACCATTAGAAATTTAAGTAGTTTTTTTTTTTAAGTACCGTACGATTAATAAAAAATAATGTCCGTTAAAGAAAAAGGAAACATTTTGTTTAAAGTTTATATACAAAGAGTATGATGTCCGTTTAGTTACTTAAAGTGTTACAAACACCTTTTTTTCAATATTTTTTGTTTTTGTTTTTGTTTTTTTATACTTAAACTACACCTCACTCTATAAAAGAACCCTGTATATATACCGTAATTTGACTTTCTTTGTGTTGAATTTATTAATATTTTTTTTTTAAGTAATGAGAACACTTTTTTTAATTTTATCCATCGTGTAAAAATATTTTTTCGTCTCGTTTTTTTCTTTCTCACTACTTTTTTTGGGTTTTTGTAGTTAAATTCTAAGTTTACTTGTGAAACTACACGTTTAAAACCATGAACAGACATTGTAGTAGTAGATGATGAGACATTTTGGTTTTTTTAACTGTAAATATGCAAAATACAAAAAACACATGGTTTGAGTGAGGACGACAAATTTTTCTTTTTTTGATCACTAAAAAACATCAATTTCTCATATTTTTTTAATCTATATATATATATTTTATATATACTCTTAAAAAACACTCGAGAGATTTTTAGAAATACGTGTAAATAAGAATTTTTTGTTTTGATCGTTTCTTTTCTACGACTGGTGAGATGAATCGATGGCTGAGAAAAAGCGTGTTCACATTTGTATTTTATATTTTATATTTTATAAATATTTTTCTGTCATTTTCTAGTTTAAATGCTAACGACACTGAATTTTAAGTCTACGGTTTTTTGTTTCACGGCAAATTTCACAGTAAATAAAATTTCAAAACAGGAATGCAAATTAGATTTTTTTTCCCACTTGTTGATGCGAAAGAAAAAGATTTTTAAAAAACGAAAATGAGATGGATGATAAAACTTGAATTGAAAAGGGACCTTTTTTGGACAATACTGTCTTAAGTGGATTGGTTTAAATGGTTTAAAAATACATTGACAGAAACCCCTTCTTCATTTATCTCATTCAGATGACAGTACAAAGCTTCATCAGGTTGCCCATTGACAGCGAAATCACCGCACTCTTTTTCTTAAAAAGAAAGTTTGCTTATTCCTTTTTTTAAAAAATAAGAAATAAAAATACTTTCAAAGAAAAGAAAAAATTTTTGAGTGACTACTGACGAGAGTGAAATTTTTTTTTAAGGAGGATCTAAAATTCTAATTTTTAGATTTTTGGTTTAAGTAGTAAACAATTTGAGTAATAAGTTGGTGGGGTTTATTTTTAGATAACGAATG
The DNA here is from genome assembly GCA_034696085.1 of Stigmatogaster subterranea. NCBI lineage: Eukaryota > Metazoa > Arthropoda > Chilopoda > Geophilomorpha > Himantariidae > Stigmatogaster > Stigmatogaster subterranea. The sequence goes on along the minus strand of JAQIWS010001046.1, from coordinate 5,752 downwards.
AGATAATCACAAATGAGCAGCTTAGTGCTAAGTGACACGAGGAGTAAATGAGAAGTGGGCACTGTCTAGGAAATATCCCGTCTGGGAGCTTTGGCTTTAGTAAATAAAGGAGAAAAAATGACAATAGTTTTGTTGTTTTTTTGTTGTTTTTTTTGTTGTTGAGGATGACCCCCTTTTACTGGATTTCAGTGACTACTCCAATTAATTAAAATCGACTTTTGTTTACACTCTTCGTGAAGTGTCTCATGGGCTTCCCTATTACTTTTTTTCCTCTTTTCTTTCTGTTAATGAAAGGGAAAAATATGATGGATGGTGTTGCTGTCATTGCAACAGAAAAGAACGATACTTCATAGAGTTTTGCCTGTTTGCTCCCCCCAACCTGAGGTCCCCGTGCGGCCGCTCGCGTGGCCAATAACTTCATTGGATTGAGACGCGCAACCGAGGGTGCGACTCGTGAGCCACCGGCAGGCCCCTTGGTTTGCAGGGGTGTCGATGGACGGATTTTTCGCGCCGGCTTCACACACGGGGAGGGTTCAACTTCGAGGAAGCAGCCAAGCACAACACACGCAAACTAACTATGCATTTTGTAGGGCGGGGGTAAAGCCTATGTGGCTAATAAGGGATTGTGGGGGGAGAAATAGTTGTCAGCGGTAATCATCAACGACAATGAGTCAGATGTGATGTAAAAGGAATAATAAGACTGAGGGAAGCCTGGATGAGTGTGGGTATGTGGTGGTGGGTCTCCGTTGTTTCTTTCGCTTAACCCTTAGTGTCCGAGCCGAGATCGGCATGAACGATGGGCCCCGGCACCTGATTGACGCTGGGAATCTTGTGCTCCTTCTTCCACTTCATCCGCCGGTTTTGAAACCAGATCTTAATCTGACGTTCGGAGAGGCAGAGGGCATGCGCAATTTCAATTCGCCTCCTCCTGGTCAGATAGCGGTTGAAATGGAACTCCTTCTCCAACTCCAGCGTCTGATACCGGGTGTAGGACGTCCGCTGTCGCTTGGTCTCCACACCGTTCACGCCGTCTGAAAATTTGACAAAAACGAAAATAAGACTCAATTAAAAAGAAAAAAAAAAGAAAAAAAAACTATTAAGGCTGAAATCGCATTGTAAACTCGGAGAATAGCCGCACGAGCCGTGCTTTTCTCGACTCGCGGCTCATCAGCCCAACGCACAGGGCGAGGAGGGCGGGGGAAGAACGGAAGAGAACCATGCATCAAACGGACTGAAAAGGAGGGGGAGGGAAGGGGACTTGGAGAGGAAAAAAAAAAGGAAAAAAAAAAAAAATACAACCTCCGATATCAGTGATCGCGTTTGAAGCTTCTATAGATAACCCCCCATTGACCAGAGCCACTGTACACTCACCTCCCTCGAATTTTTTCTTTTTATTTATATACCCCCTTCTGTACGGTTTTCGCTTTTCGATTTTCTCCCTTCCGAGCACCTGCAGAGTAAAAATTAATTCTCTTTTCCCGCGCCTATTTACATATCAATTAAGAGAGAGCAGATTACGGAGGATCAGGATGTCACATTGTTTCTATCGGACAAGATATAAAAGTCAAAGTTTAGCTGATCGCGCTGTAAATTACTTTTTCTCAACCGGAGTTGAAAGAAGTTTGCCAATTTTACGCTACTTTTCTCGTACGTTGAGCAAAAATAAATTTTAGGTTAGTTGCTATTTTTACGGTATTTTCTGTTTTAGTCGATACGTTTTTGATGTGATTTTTTTAAAGTTAAAATATTTTGGAAAAAATATTTTTTTTCTGCAATTTTTTTGATCGCAATTTTTGGATTTTTAGACGCGCGTTTTTTGTGCAAATTTTTTTTTTTACAAACATTTTCATTCATGGGAACCGTATCACTGAAAAACGGTGCTTTCCGCGTCTCGTTTTCTACCGAGAGACGAGTTTTTATTACAGCCCATAAAACTAAACGTCGCTTGATCCAATTGGACTCGTGCGAAGCACGCAGGGCTGCCGTGGCTCTGGTTCAAAAGTTCCCCACTCCACAACCGCACACATGCCGTGCACAACAGCGTGTCGACCCGTTCACTGAAATTTCTGCCCCTATTTTTTTCCCAACCCCTCTCCTTTTTTCCCTTCTCCCTCTCCCCATCATTTTTACAAAACTTACTTTTTACGTTTTCCCTCTCGACGCGAATTTTGAGACGGTATTTTTGGGACTTTGCGCGTCGATTCGAAGCAGACGACGCAATTTTGCTCATCATATACACGTTTCATTCATAGAGAAGAGCTCACGAGAGGGAAGCACGCGGTGCCGGCAGGCAGAGCAGCTGCACGGAGCACGCACGAGCCTGACTCGCGCTCGCGTCAAGATTTACGACTCAAGGCCGCGATGGCAGTGGTTTACTTACTCTGGCCCAGGTGGACTCTCTTCATCCAAGGGTAGATCTGGGGTGGGTTGGCCGTGTACTGCGGCTTATTTTGCGGCTGGGGAGGCTGCTGTTGCTGTTGGGCGCCCACCTGATTCTGAGGGGCGGAGGCCTGCTGATCGGGACTTCGCGGCGGCGGTTGCTGACCTCCGGTGGCGCTCAGATCTTGCGGCGAGCCCGCGTTGGACTCGGCGTACTTGCAGCTCGGCGCTTGGCCGACTGTCGAGCTGACTGGGGTGGTGGGACTTCGGCTATTGCTGTTGGGATGACTTAGCCGCTGCGAACCGCTATAGTGGTCGCCATTTTGGATGTGAGGCACGCTCGCCTGTGAGTACGGATATTGCTGCGCCTGAGATGCAGCCGCACTGTAGCAGCTGCCGTAAGATTGTACATTTGGCGTATAATAGTCTTGTCCAGAGGTGTCCTGACCACGTTGGTTATAGCACGTTGCGAGCGAGTTGACAAACTGATACGAACTCATCTGTCGCGTGTGATTTGTGGCGCGGCAATAATTGTGTCCAATATTCCACGCAATTTTGATGAATTATGGCCGTACTGCACTCCAGGAAACCTCTGGCACACTTTTAATAGCACATTATTCCATATAAGGAACGCCCGACCCGACCACGTGATCGTTGTCAGCCAATAGGCGTCGAGCACGAGTGAAAGGTTAAGTACATAATCACGTTGGTTCACCTTTTACGGGGCGCTGTTTTTACCTTGTTTACAGTTTTAATTGGCCACAACCGAAGCTTCCCACTTGACTCGATCAACGGCACGGGTGTAGTTACTTGATCGGTGTCGTCACGCTGGACATTTTATGCACGGAGCGCGATGTCGTCAACCGGAAACGTGCCGGGTCGAGCCGACATGTTTATTCAAATCACTCGGCTCCTCTCTTTTGCGCCTTCAAATACAACCTGCACTCTGTCGGCTGCGTTAAAAATTATTATTAACGCGATGACGTAGCGTGTATTAACTAGTTTATACTGCTTTCGCAGCTCGACACAGTCCACGGACCATCCGCGAAGGCAACCGAACACGTGGTAGGCGGGAGATGAGTGAGAACCGTAGCAGACGAATTTTCTCTCTTCGACTCGATCGCTTGCTTTTTATATCGCACCACTTTTCACCGGATTTTTGGGGATAGTAATGTGGGAAAACAGATAACGGAATAATCTAGTCCTAATGTACAAATTTTAGTACCTCGAATAAGCTACAATTAGCTGGAATTCTACCTGCGAAGCGCGATAGGTCAGGCCAAGTGGGCCGAGCTTTGCCAAGAGCCGCCCAGCGAGAGCGGATCACGGTTACGACCGTTTGCTCTCGTTTAAGCGTTATTTTTAGGGTTTTAACTGTGAAGATAATGAATTTAGGTATTAGTGAGGTTAAATTGAAAATTTAGTAGTGGTGTGCAACCGAGGGAAGTCGGGATTTCGCCTTAACGGGCGGAGCACGTGGCTAACGGGGGAGTGTCGTAGCGAAGCCGGGGCGCGGCTACCGCGGATCCACGTGCTCGGCGCCGAGTGAATTATGGCCGCGAACGTTCCCCGGGGCCGTGAAGAGAGTTGAGCGCGTTGATTTTTTTTAGCTAGTTTTTTTGTGTGTGTTGGGTTGTTGAAATTATTTTTTTATCGCGGTATTATTCTTTACACGTGTCAAGTATGCAGACTCGGTGATTATATTTTATACGTGGAAATTAGTGAAACGTTTTGAGGAAATGTTTTCGTTAATTTGTCGCAGATTATGGTCGCTATTAACTAGATAATTTATTAGTGGGGAAATAAATTACATTTGTTGCGCGCTATTAAACATAGATAAATAAACTGAAAATTTCTGCGAATAATTTCGTGTGAAATGTATTTATTTATTTGTACTTTTTTTTTTCCTTTTTGCTATTGTGACATGTCGCGCCTTTGCAAACAAGTTTTTACTCATCCTGTTGATTTAAAATTCAGAAATTTTTCACGGAATTCTAAAAATTTTGGTGTTTTTACATTGAGTTAAATTTTCTGTTTACTGCAGAAAATAACTATTTTCACGTGAAAATGCGAGAAAACGTCAGAAAAAAAAAACAAATTTTTCAACATCAATATTACAACATATATTATATTCTTATTTGTAATTTCTACATTTTTACATCTCTCCATAAAAATCACCAAATCCTCAGATTTTTAAAAATCCATTTTCCTCCACTCTCAAATTTAACACCATTGTCCGCGCATTGAACGGAGCATGTGCAGACTATTTTTTTTTTTTTTAACTCGGAGGCAATATATTTTCTTACGCAGCTTGCGAGGGATGTTGCCAACGCATATAAAAGGCGCGCAGACCTCGCATCCGTAGGCCATTTGGCCGCCGCTTTGCTTGTCTCAACCTCGCGCGTCTGTTCGCTGGCATTTTACGTTTAGCTCCGAAAAAGCGTAAACAGCCTACAGCTCGCACAAAAGTGAGCTTTTGTGTACGCACATGGGAAGGTGCAGGAAACAACAAGAGCACAATCAACCTTAGCTTTCGCTCGGAAACTGGAGTTTTCCTTCTAGCCCCTAAGCGTGCCGACAGTGGGGGTCACTGCGGGTTGTCTGTGCTCTTTCAGACCCTTTTTCCAGCCTTGCGGGTTTTGGGGCACGGCTGGCCGTTTTGTAGAAGGGTGCCATAAACCAATCAAACGAAGGGTGTCCACGGAGCTCAATCGGTTGACATCTTCTCCCTCTATAAACTGGGCGGTTCGTTATATGGCCTGTGTTCCGGCAACCCTTTTCATACGGGAGTCAAGCCTGTAGGGCAAACACGGGACAAGTATAAAATATAACCCTTTTGCGCTCCTTTTCTTTTCTTTTCTTTTTCGGTTGAGGGACAGAAAAGAGACGAGTACCTTGTTCTCAGCTGGAACAAATTTCTCTTTCTCTGTCTGTTTTTCTCTTATATTTCGGCAACCGCGCGCCAAAAATTTGACACAAAGGGGGAAAATGTCACGACTGAGTAACGAACGAAATTTTTTGAATAAAAATAGAATTTGTGAATTAAATTTTACTCTCACCACGCGGATTCTAGTTTATAAGTTATTTTGTAAGTTGTTACTTGATAATCAACAGTTGAAGTGAATTTGTTCGGTAACCTTATGAAATCCCGTAAAAAGATCCGCTCGCGAGGCTCCGCCATGATTACGTCAGATGTAAACAAACATGGCGTCTCGACTGAAGCGACATAAAAAAGAGTGGAGGTGAATTTTTGTACCACGGGGAGTTTGGTGATTGATGAAGTGCGTGAAGACAAAGTGACACGTTATTCAACGTAGTTAGCTTGGGAATATTAAGAAATTGATACATGGAGGTGTTGCGCTAATTTTTTTTT
>JAQIWS010001045.1:0-13725 GCA_034696085.1 Stigmatogaster subterranea | reverse complement strand
GGAACCGTTAATGGAAGAGCCGCGAGTGTCGGGTTTGAGGTTTTTGGTTGAATTTTCACGAAAAATAGGTTTTTTGGAGTGAAAATATTGAGGATCGGTGTTGTAAAATGTTAATTTTGTGTTTTTGGTTTAAATTTCGGTCGAAATCGCGGATTTTTCGTCGTTTTTGAGGACGATTTTGATGGTCGTACCCACGAATGCCGTTTTTCCCGCCGAAAATTTTGTCGGAAAAAACTAATTTTACCTTAAAATAACGACAAAACCTCAACTAAAACAATAAATTTAACAATCTCCAATCACATTTTCGTCTTAACCTCCAATTTTTCCAACATTTAAAACGAATTTTCTCAATTTTACCTCAAAAATTCCAATTTTTCCCCACGCAAAAATCGCTACAACTTCGAAAAATCCACTTTATAATTAGATACATCTGCCAATTACAAACCTAGAAAAACTTTTATCTCGATATCTGGGTTAAATGACGTGCGATTTGACGAATAAATTTCATTTCATTTCACTCAGCGCGTTTCGTTCTAGGTCACTAACAAACCGTCAACAACGTCATTTTCGTTCGTCAATTCAGGAAAACAACTATTAACTAATTTCCGTACGGGTTTCAACCTTATCCACAAAATACAAACTTAATTTCACGCATCTCTGCATCTACATCATTACCTTACTTTTTCCTTTTTTCTCGAAAACTCTTTACGCAAATTTTTCTTGACGTTTTCACTTCGTCCGCCATTTTTGCTTCTTCAACGAGCGAGGTGAGTTTTTAGAATTTTGTTGTAAGAAATTTGATTTGTGCAATTATTGTGTTAATTTTGTATTATAATATTTTTTATTTTGTGTAAATTTTTAGACAAATCGTTGGCGACTTTTGTTTGGTTAGAGAGTAAATAAAACTTTGAGGTAGTGGAGGTTACTAATTCAGGTTGTAAATATTTAATCTAGATTTAAAACTATCATTCAACGTTTCTTAAATAATTCCTTTTGACAAAAGTCAATGTAAAGAAGTTTTTTGTAAATAGCTCGTCGTTGTTTCACAGATTTTTAAAGTTTGGTTAGGTTTAAATTTTGTCAAAATTGTGAAATTTGTGAATTTTTTGAAATAAAAATTGGTGTTTACCTGATGTTGATGTTTTATTTTTTGTATTAATTTGTTTTTCACCGTCGCGTTTCGTGAATTTTACACTTTTCTCACTTGACAGTTTTTTCCGGTCGTAAATTTTACGTGTTATATCAATTTTTTCTGACTAAAATATTTTCCAATCGTTCGATATCTCGTTTTTAAACACGTTCAATATTTCTAATAATTTTCGCGCTTAAATTTTTGACCAATTTTCAATTTTTCTACACTTTTAAATTTCTTCTAACGTTTAAATCCACCAAAATTCACATTTTTCTTACACTTAAATTACTTCAATTTCAAGTTAACCAAGAAAATCTCTTCAAAATTTCAAATTTTCCAACTTTTTTTCCACTTTTATCATTTAAATTTTTCCCACATCTCAAAAATTTCTTCCTCTTTCCCTTATTCATCGAACTCAATTTCCTCAATTTTAGAAATTATCCATCAAATTCCTCCAAAAAAAAATTTATAATTCTCCAACTCACATTTTCCCGCCTAAAAAATCCTTTATTCCAAAACCCCCTTATCCAAAACTCAAACCCACCATCTTTCAAAACTACAAATTCTTCACTTTAATTCACTCCAACTCAACCCATTTCCAAAACTCCAACCGAACACAAAACCCGCGAAAAATTACCACGCTTAAACCTCAATTCGCGCCAAGCAAAATTCTACGACGCATTGAAATTCATCAATTTGCATTAATTTTTTTTTCTTTCCTTCACCTCTCGTCTTGAGTGTCTTCCTAAGTCGACTCTAATCTCTTTGGATTACTCCATCCCGAGTCGTTCTATCATCATTAAGAGTAAGATGTGCGAGAATCCCAAACAAGAAATGGCGAGCACAACGTCAAAGAGACGCGTCACGCAAAACTCACAGCCGACTGACCAATGAAAACGCACCCTCACTTGCCCATAAACTTCACAACTAATTGCTTTCATGATCTCAGCCCACTGCATCAGAATAATGGCCTAATAACGCTTCTACTGCTCTTCTACTTTACTTGAGCCATTTTTGCATTTTTTCCTTTTTCTTTTTTCGTTGTTGTTGTTAACTTTTGCATTATAAGTGAAAAGTTTTGGAGAAAGTTTTAGGTTTGGTTTGGTTTGGTTTAAGTTTGGTTTGTTGGTTTTGAAAATAAAGTTGAATTTTTGGGTGAAAAATTGGAATTTGGGGATTTGATGGTTGGGGGTTGAGTTTGGAGTGGGGGGAAGTTTTTTGGGTGGTTTGGTGAAAAAAAATTGTTTTTTTTGGTGTTTTTTTTTTTTTTTGGTGGAATTTTGTGTGTTTTGGAATTTGTGTAGTTTTGTTTTTTTATTTAATAAAATTTGAATTTTTTGTTGTTGCAGTTTTTATTATTTTGGAGGTTTTTAAGGTTTTTTGGTTTAATTTTTTGAATTACAGGCATGTGGTGGTGTTTTTGTGAAATTTTAGGTATAATAGTACACATATATTAATATAACGAAATTTTCTCGTATTTATTGTGAATTTTGCGAATATTTTTTTGACTATTTTCTGGATTTTTGTTGCGATTTTTTGAAATTTTTTTGAAAATATCTTTAATTTCAAATTTTTTTGAAATTTTCCGACGTATTTGAAAATTTTTCTGAAATTTCTAACGTTTTCATAAACTTTTCTGAAATGATTTGTTAATTTTTGCAAATTTTCATCGTTTGGCGAATTTTTTAGAAAAATTTTGATAATTTCTTCACTTTTACAAATTTTGTGCAGTTTTGTGCAATTTTCTAATATTTTTTACTCAAATTTTCAACATTTCCTACACTATATTAAACTTGCGTTCGATGTTATATTATTTCTAGAAATTTTCTTGGACTTAATAAATTTTGTGAAATTTTTTGACATTTTTGCAAAATTATTAATTTGCATAAATTTTGTAACTTTTCCTAACACATCTTAAATATTACTACTATTTTCTAATATTTCCCACCATTCCCCGCATATTTTTCTAAAACTTCACTTCACCGTAAATTTTCGATTTTTTCTTCAGAAAAAATATCGACAAATAAAAATTGTCAAAATATCTCAGAAAAATTTTCTGTTACTTTTAACAAAATACTTAACAAATTTTTTTTTTGCATAATTTGCTTAAATTTAAAAAAAAAAAAACTTTTATCATTTTTATGACGTTTTCTGACATTTTCCACAACTTTTTAATCTTTTTTTAATCTTTTCTAAACACACTTTTTCAAAAGAATTTTCTTGATACGAAATTTTAATTACAGCTTGTACTTGAACGAACGTTGCAATAAATTTTGTGCATTACGTAAAACTCGTAATTGTCACGTCATTTCATGTCCCGGATTACTTGCTTAATTGGGTATATTCGTATTTATCGCTTCGTAATTAAAAATTACGTTGTATCTGCGTTTTTATGGAAAGTTGTGCAATTTTTGTCACGAAATTTCAAGAAATCACAGTCCGTGAAAATTTTATCATCTTTTATGCGAAATTTCACACGCAAAATTTAAAATTTGCGTGATTTGCAAATTTTCATAATTTTAAAAGGTAAGTCGTTTTATATGTGGAAGATTTATTTCAAAATTTCTGGTTTGTAATTTCAAAAATTATAAATAATTTGCGGTGAACACACCGACTTAAATTTTCAAGATTTTTAAAAAATTCTTCAATTTTCGACTTCAAATCTTTAAATAATTTACCAGATTTCTAATTTTGCTTGATTTGTTTAAGTTTAATGTGTTTACAACCCGCAAAGACGGAAAATTTTCAAACTTTACCCATTTTAACAAGTTTATTTTAAACTTTTCGTGAAAATAAAATATCCAATTTCAACATTTTCCTCATTACGAAACTTTTCACATTTGTACATTTTCCGAAGAAACAATACAATTGCAAATTCCACATTTTATAACTTCCCCAGAAGCAAAATTTCAAAAATTTATCATTTCGGAAATTTTCTACAATGCAGATTTGAGAAAATCCAGAAAAATCGCAATTTCAGCGCCCTCTCCTTCACGAAATTTCAGCTTTTTAAGTCAAAATTTCAATAATAATTGCAAATCTTAGTCAAACACCGAAGAAAAAATCTTATTTCTTGACATTTCTTCAAATAACACTGTTTTTCGCTACCCTAACCGAAGATTTTTTCACCCGAAAATACAGAAAATTGCATTTTTTACCCGAAAAAACAGAAAATTGCATTTTTTAACCGTAAAAACAGAAAATTGCATTTTTTATGCGTAAATACAGAAAATTGTATTTTTTATCCGTAAAGACAGAAAATTGCATTTTTTGTCCGTAAATACAAAAAATTGCATTTTTTAACCGTAAAAACAGAAAATTGCATTTTTTATGCGTAAATACAGAAAATTGTATTTTTTATCCGTAAAGACAGAAAATTGCATTTTTTGTCCGTAAATACAAAAAATTGCATTTTTTTATCCGTAAAGACAGAAAATTGCATTTTTTACCCGTAAAGACAGAAAATTGCAGATATAAAATAATTTATTTTAAATTTATTTCCTCAAAACAGATTTTCTTCAATTTTACCATTTTCATTTCAAAATTCCTTCTCAACTAACTTATTTCACTTCTACTCGAGTGTGGGAATTTTGTTGGTTCTGAATTTCACAATTGACTAAGTGTAGGAATTTAGCATTTAAATCACGATTCTTTTAAATTTTCTTTTGTACGAGTAACAAATAAAATATATCCTACATATATCTTCACATTCTACTGTTACAATTTTTCACTAATTTACCCAACAATTTACCTAAAATGACAAAATCCTCTTTCCCCGCCTCTTTTTAACCCTTCGCCGCACTCGCACTTCACGGAACCCTCACCTAAATTCCACACTCAAATACCAATCTACCTACAAACTTTAATTTTACCCATCCACATTTCTACTAAAAAAAAACCCAAAATTTCTTCACTTTATAGTCAAAAAATAATTTTTCACTTAATTTAAAAAAAAACGCTAACGCACAATTTATTGCACAAAATGCGATAACGAAAAATTCCATCCTAATTACCCTTAAAAAAAAAACTATTTAAAACTTTATGAAATCCATTGCAAATAACCGATCTAACCATCCAAAATCAAAACTTTTCCAAAATTGCATTATTTATTTAACAAGCCTTCAATTGAACGCAATTTCTCACCGAGCAACGATCGAAAATGATACTTAATTATCTGCAATCACTGATAACCAATTTGTTTACCATTCAATCGCCCGTCAAAACTCAAACCAAAATTCGCCTTTTCGACTCATCAACTTGAATTTCTAACCCTAAAAGTTTAAAAATGCGTGCGCAGACTGCAAAAATGTTGCAACACGCCATATTGGAGGAATATGTTTTCGTTCGCTTTTAATTGCCTCTTAATTTTATCTTACAGTGGTGGAAATTTCATTAAGTTTACAGTCCTTACTTTACAAAACTTTTGAATAATCTACGAGTTGTCCTCTGAACCATGGGCGGTTTCTTTAAGTTAGGCCTAGAAATTTATATAAGAATATATTAAAAATGCATTAACATAACATTTTCGGCTAAATTATCCAATGATTATTCATTCCTCGACTCCTGAGCTTAACGTTCTTTATAATATTTACTCTACAAATACAATCACTGTGAATTATGCTAAAATTGAAATTTTAAATTTTTTAAATTTTAATGTTTTAATGTTTTAAATTTTAAATTTTAATTTTTGATTTTTGATTTAGAATTCTCGGGTGAGTGAGTAAACAGAAGTGAATTTGTGTTGTAAGTGGAAAAAGTATGATGTGAGTAAGGTTTACTTAAGTTTCTCAAAGTGTTTTGGGAGTATTTGGTTTCTTCGCGTTAAGTTTTGATAATGGAATCAGCGAAATTTAATTTGGAGATTTGGATATGTTGAAAATCAATTTTTAGTTTTTTTGGGATTGGAAAAAGGTATTATGTGTTATAAAATGAATTTATTTTGAGTCGTTAAGATATTTTGTTTGGATAGTTGGGAATTTTAGGTTTTAGTCGAAAATCTGATTTTTGACGTCTTTACGGCAAAGATCTTTGGTGAAAATTTTGCGCGAATTATTGAAAATTTTGCTGTTTTATCTATTTGGCTATAAATTTTTACGGTTTTTAGTCGTGAAATTATCAAATAAAACCGTAAAATCGAACTATTACGACTAAATTTCACCGTTTGCCGATTCAAACTTCAAATTCTTCACCCGTTAACTCGACGACTAAATTCGGAAAAAAAACCACCAAATCGCTAAATTATCAATAAAATACTTATCCTACATCACAACATCAACCTATCTTACGAAATACAACTAATTTTCTACATTTTATCACCAAATTCTTACCGAAACTTCACAAACCCTACTCGCAAATCCACGAACATTCTTCACCAAAATTTACAACAAAACTAAAAAATACCAATTAAAAACTGACATTAAACTACAATTTCATAATAAACTACCCTTCTTATAAATCGCAATTAATTCTACATCTTTTAACACCTTCTAAATCTTAATCTTACTCAAAATTTACAAATTTCTGACTTTTCTAAATAATCTAAAACATGCAAATTTGGAGCAAAAGTTCATTTAAAATAAAAAGAAAATCTCCAAAACCACATTGAAATAAACATAACGACGGTAAATTTCCGCTTTTAGTAGATAATTTCGCCTTGTGTGCCAAATAAAATAAAGATTTGTGTTTTAAGAAATTTCGCAATCCCAGAGACCAAAAGGAGTTGTTAAAACGCAACCAAACGGAACGCGCCAACATTAAGAATAAATCTAAACTTATTTCAACAACATCCGTAGGAGCAGATGATATCTCATCAATTATTCTCTTAAGATTTTGATCTCAGATGACAGCATCACCCGAGATACTCGAAGGAATTTCATCTTTTACGAGTTTCCCAAAAGAAATTTCGCATCGTTCGAATGCCTTTGGCGCGGAATTTTCTTACGTCTTCGTTAATTTCAATATTTTTGTTATTTTAAAAATGGGGTTTAGTTTTATTTTAATGTTTTGGTGGTGAAGTTTAAGTGTAGGAATTAATTTTGCGTTTTTTGGTTGATTTTTCGCGTGATTTTAGAAAAAGCGCGCGATTTTTGTTAGGCTTAGAGCGCCTAAAATCGCGCGATGTTTTTGGTTTTTGAGGAAATTTTTGGTATGTTTGGGTTAAAATTAAGCGTGTTCGGTTGACTACGGGTTTAGTTTCACGTAGAAATGTGTTTTTCGAGGTAATTATCGGATTTGATGGTGGGATTTGGATTTTAAGAACGCGGTCGTCTTTTGAGAACGAAGAAAATGTTGCAATTTTGCCGACTGGAGAATTTTTCAAACGCGACGTTTTTACGAAATCGGTTAATTCCGAATCAATTCGGAAATTCGTTCACTAACATGTCACCTAAAAAGGCTAATTTTTAACACCGAACTTAAAATAACGCGATTTTTTCTCGCAAAACTTGACTGACAAAAATTTTTCTCGCGAAAATTCCGACGCAAAAATTTTAAATCCACTTTTTTCACTCAAATTTCTTACTTATTTCTATCAAAAAACTACACAACACGTTTCAAACCTACTATTAACCACCAATTCACCATAATTCAACACACTTACCCCAAATTAACCGTAAAAAAACGTTAAAAACAAATCGCGCCGACTGCGCATTCCTCGCGCTCTTCTTAGGCCTCCGCTAAAACAACGCAACTTTTCACTCAAAAAATCCACCTTCAACACAAAATTATCACTCCAAACCAATTACCAACCCAAAATTAACCATTTCTAACCAATATCTAAACACTTTTTTCAATAAAATTTCCAAAATTCCAACAAAATCTTACTTTTTAACTTCAAACCCCATTTTTTCAAATCCCGTAACTTTTTAATTTTCAACAAATTTTCAACTGTTAATACCATAAATTAAAATTCCCTAACAAAAATCTCTCTAATTAAGACACTTTTTAAAAACTTAGTACAAACTACCCATTTACTCGCTTTTGGTTCGAGCAAGACAAAGTGGAGTTAATCGCGTAAGGCGTAATTTGTATTAGAAAGATTTGTAACTTTGAATACAAAACTCACAACTAACGATAAATTAAATTTCTCCGCGTTAAATTTATTATTCAATGTGACATTTACAATTTGTGACCGCATTTATAGCTTTATTCTATCACTCTCCCGTTTGAATCCCGCCTAATCCAAAAAGCGTCATGTCAAAAGATTTAAATTGCTAATTGAAATTACACTATAACTAAATATTTTGTTCAAACATTCCCTATTCTATTAATTTTCCTCTACTTTAAAAAAAAAGTTGTTTTAAGATAGTTTAAATAGCGAAATTTGTTTTCAACTTACGCTGACGCTTTTCCTTCGCTCTTCACTCACCGACGTCAGCGGAAAAGTAAAAATCGTAAGAACGCGAGCGGAACAAAATTTGATAACGTAACGTAAACGTAAACTTAAACTAAACATATTATCATAACAACTTCCAACTGTTGTTTTAGTTGCTAAACTGGAATTGATGATAATTTTCGTGAAGTTTTAGTGAAAAATTTTTGTGTCTTTGTGTGAAATTTTTTTTGTCGTTTAGAAATAAAAAGTTCGGTTTTTAAAGTAAGTTTAAAATATCGTTAAATTTGGTTTTAGAATTTGAGATTTTAATTTTTCAATCAAAATTTTTGAGTTTTATTTGTTTTACAAGTTTTTAAGTTTTTTATTTTCAGGCGCGTTTTGTTTTTAGTTGGAATTTGTGAAAATTTTCGAAACTCGGGTACACTAAGTAATTTTTCCGTAATTACTTAGTTAAATAACCCTATATTTATTCTAGTTTTTTAAAACTTTTTTCTTTCTTAAAAGTAAAATTTGTTGATTATTTTTGCGAGAATAAACGCAGCTGAAAAATTTTTCGGTTTCTTTTGTACGTTATCTCAGTCACGTTTTAAGTCACCAAACACCTCGTTATCATTTCTTTTGTGTTCACTACATCTACATTAAACATAAAAAAATGTCTTTAGTACAATAACTAATATTATGACGTCATTTATAACTTTCTCTAAATTTTCTTCAATTTTTCAAACAATTTTTGTTGAAATTCACGCAAACAAAAACTTCAAATTTTGCTCCAAAAATTTAAACTACAATCGGAAAACTTTTTATTTATAAATCCTTAACTAACCAACTACAAAAATTTAAATTTACATCACGTGACGTATTTTCACCAAAAAAAAAATTTTCCTTCGCAAAATTTTATTTCAATTTTCGCGATGAAAACGGTCAAAAAAAATTTTTTTAAGTTTCAAAATGTAAAATTAGCTACAAAACTACGATTCGCACCCTTATTACTGAATTTCATTTCATTTCATTTATATTTTCGATTTGTCGTAAATCCTTAGATTAATTTTCTAATTTTGTATTTTTTGAAACAGAATTACGAAAACCACGTCGTAAAATTCACCCTAAATATAAATAAAACCTTGACTATCGCGTGTTAAGTTTATATTTTATCAACTCACTCAGCGTTAACGAATTCCGTCTTTTGTCCGATATGTGATAGTTAATGTATTCATAATCGTTTTTCGTTTTTTTATTTTTAATAAAAACTTCATTTGCGTATGCATTAATAAACGAACAAACTATAACCGAATAAAAAATTTAAATTACGTTTCATTATTTTTCTGGAAAATTTTACGAAAATTTTACGTAATTTAGTTTTTAAAATTTTATCACGAATGAAAAACAAAAAAGATAAAATTTATTAATTTTTAAATTTTTAGTCACAAATTTTAAATTCCCACGCAAAAATTTTGTGTTTTCGCGAAAATTAACAAAATTTTTGAATAATTTTTATCTTACATTTGTTTAAACCAAATTTCTTATTTTAACGAAAAAAATAAAATAAATTACCATAAATTTTTACCAAAAAAAAAATATTTTCCAACATTTTCCGTAAAATTTAAATTTAAAATCGTGCGTCGCGAAGAAAATTGTTTCAAAATTACAAATTTTTTCAACTCGTAAATATTTTTTTTTTATTCTCGGTTTTATTTACAATTACCTTTTTTTTTATTACGTTTATCGTTCAACCCTTTCGTGACTATAAATTAGAAAACAGTTTTACTCACGCTTACATCGAGGATAACGTGCAATATGCCACGCCGAGAAGCCCACCGCCCAATGATAAGGCGGAGTTTTATGCAAATATAAATTACGCGATCGTATTTTCCCAAAAAAAAAAAAAATTCTCAGAAAAAAAAATAAACAAGTAAATAAATAAATAAATAAAAAAAGGGGTTGACGAATGAAAAAGGGTTCAACGATCCGAGAAAACAAACAAAGTTTTATATTTTTTTTTTCCCCCGGTTTTCGAAAAATTTGAAATTTAGACTTTGAAAATTTTTCAGATTTTTATTGATTTTAATTGGGTGATGTAATTTCGTGTTGTGTTTAATTCAAAGGTGGAAAATAAACTGGTTTTGGGTGTTGGAGAATTTTTGGTGGTAAGAAATAGATGTACAAATTTTTCGGTGTGTAAATAATAATCTGCGGACATTTCCCCTTGTTTAATATTCTTTCCTTCCAAGAAATTAAGCTGAATTTATAAAATCCGCCATGGAGATTAAACTGGCGGTGAAATATCCGCCCACTTTTCTTTATATTTCCTCCTTGCATCGGCGAATCTCTGCGTTACCCTAACGTAACTGAAGTCACTGAAGAGTGGAAAATTGGAGATGGCTTTGTTTGAAAAATTAAAAAGTGGGATTTTGATGGTTAAAAAATTTCGGATATTAAGAATAATTAATTTTTTGAAAATTTAAAAATTTGAAAATTTTAATTTTTGTAATTTCAAAATTTCAAAATTTCAAAATTTTATTTTGCTGGAATCTCAAAAAATTTCCACATTTCTAATTTCAATGTGAAATAATTTTACAATCTCAAAATTTCAATTATTTTTAATTTTTCGATCCAAATTTTTCGGATTTTAAATTTAAGAAAATTCAAATTTTCACAATTTCACAATTTCAAAATTTCTAAATTTTTGTAACGTCAAAATTTTATTTTGCTAGAATCTCAAAAATTTTCCACATTTCTAATCTCAATGTGAAATAATTTTCCAATCTCAAAATTTCACTTATTTTTAATTTTCCAACCAAAATTTTCCAGATTTTAAATCCAGTAAAATTCAAATTTTCACAATTTCAAAACAATAAATTTTTTTAACATCATCAAAAAATCCCATTTAAACCACCAAATCTCAACAGTTAAATTTCCACCTTTACTTCACTCCGAAAACACAAACTTCCCAACCCAAAATTCTCAATTCTCAATTCCCAATTCGCAAACTACAAAATTCCCTCTATTTACCAAAAGTCCAACTCTCCTCGTTCGCAGAAAAATCGAGAAACAAAGCCAACTCTCCTCTTCTATGTATTTTAACTTACCATTTCCACTAAAGTTAATTTCCAATAGACTTTCACCTCACCTCCACCGAAAGCATTAAATCTTAAACGTAATCAGAACTGTATTTACACCGTAACCTAAACAAACTCCGCTGCCCAAAACAAATTTCCCAAGCCCATTGGTAAATGGTCCCAATGACTCGAGCATTAACTGCCAAAAATTTTTATTTACGCTCATTTTTATTTCTCCGTCCGCTAATAAAACTATTAATCGTAACTAAACAAAATCGTATAATTGCGCCGTGTAAATAAAACACACAGACGCCATGAAATGCAATGAAAGACCACAATGCACAGCGCTCAAAGCAGACGCCTTGTACTACAAGTTTTAATCCTAAATAGACAAGTTCCTCGAACATGGAAAACATAACCCTATAAGCTATCCTCAGTGATGACGTCATTTGCCAAGTTCCAAGTTGCGTACAAAGTTTGTTGCGCAGTTTGCCAGGATCAATAACATTGCGGAGTGAGTCTTGAGGAAGAACGTTAAGCCTACAATCTGACAAAATAGGCCTAACTGGGGCGGATTACAATATTAAAGCGAGTATTTTATATTAAAAGTGACAGCAATTGTAAATTTGGGTTTTCTTGTGTGGTATTTAGTGCGGTTTTACGAGTTTTCGTGTTTGTTTCGTCTTAGAAAATGTGTTTTCAAGTGATTTTTGGAATAAAAGGCGGGGTTTACTTAAATTCTTGTGGGTTTGGTGTTGATAATTGTGTAAGAAGTGAGAATTTTGTAATAAAAAGTTGGTAAAGAATGTTCAAAGTGCGTCGGAGATGCTCGAAGATTTTTGGCGCGCGTTTTGTCAGTTTTCTAATTATTTCGTAATTGTAAAATTTTGATGTGTGTAAGAATACTTAAATTAAAATTTTAGTCCATTTTTGTAATTTTATAATACGCCAAAACGTAAAAATTCTTCAGCATTTTAAACGCTCTTTTCAAACCTCAAAAAATGTTCCGCAGAGCAGAATCAACTTTTATTTCCATTTATCAGTCTTAAATCCGACTTTAATCACATATAAAACAACGTAATTTAAAACTACTACTCTTTTTACCCCCACTTTTCACTCCAAAAACCCTAAAATTTACTTAAAAACACCCAAAAAACTTCAAAACGTCTCGAAGACAACGCGCGTCTTTTCTTACCTCCTCCGCGCCAAACTCGCGGAACTCTTACATTTCTCTTCCCCGAACTAATTAACCCCAAATTTTGATCGTGTATTTAATATCAAAACAATTTGTTACTATTCTAGTAATTAAACGTACAAAAAAATTTTCAGAATATTAAAAATTTCAAACCAAATTACAATCATACGACTCAACATGACACCTTACAGGAATGCGTTCGGCAGTGAACGTTTATTGCAATTGCTTCAACTTTTAATTTCCTCAAAATTCAATTTTAAACTTTTACTATCAGTTACTCCATACTTCTATTAACTGCTAATAATTTACACTAAGTTTAATAATTGATTAGTTTGATTTTTAAAACTCAAAGCAGAAAATCGCCGTTAACTAACGCGCGCAAATTGCGAAACTCAACTTAAGACTAACTTGCAGATTCGGCGAAACTCGAAAGGAAACTCAGAATATTATTATTGTTTTGTGTCAAAAAGTTGCGACGTATATTTAACAGTGTTAGGAATATATTAGGTTAAGTTTTAAGTGTAAATTTGAATTTTTTAACGGATTTTTGCAGTTAGAAAAAGTGTTTTCGACGAAATTTTGCGTTGGCGCGTTTTCGGCGCGGTTTGGAAAAGATGCCGATGTTTTAAAAATATTGGTAAAAAAGTGTAATATTTGTTATATCTAGTTTTAATGCAATTAATTGCGGTATTGTAAAATCAGTCTGGTTGATTAAATTTTAAAATAATTAGCTTTGGGCAAAAACGCGCTATTGACGCGTTTTCCCGCTCTTTCGAAAAGTCGCGAATCTAACAAAATATTGACCAAATACTTTGCTACATATCAAGCAAACTTTGAATACATTTAAAAGTAGTTTATAAATAATTACTTAACTAATAAAACTAACTTTGTAGTTAAAAACTTAATTTTCGACCAAAATTTCGCGTCGACGCGTTTTCCGCGATCAACGGAAAACCGCGGATTTCTTAAATTAAACCCAAAAAAAACTTTGTAACCCGTAAAACAAATT
>JAQIWS010001044.1:0-13725 GCA_034696085.1 Stigmatogaster subterranea | reverse complement strand
TCGAAAAAATAAAAAAATAAAAAATTTGTAAATTTGAGTACCAACGAGTATTTTATTGATTTTCGGGTGTATTTTTTTACCCCAAAATAGATTAAATAACGCAAAAATATATCCGAAAAGCAGCAAAATCAAAAAAACTTAAAAACATTTTTGTCGAATTTTTTTACATAATTCGATGCATATTACCTTCCAGAATGTCACCCAAGTAGTAGCTTTGCATTCTGAGTCACCGTTTTGCAGTAAAAAAGAATTTTCGGTCATAAATTGCTGCAGTCGATGGTGGCGTCATCCGGTGGAAGACAACTAAAGTTTTGCTTCTGTAAAATGAAAAAATAACGTTTTTAACAAAAATAAAGAAAAATATACCACGAAAATAATCTACTGTCAATTCTTAAAGACGCAATTCTAACTTACGCAAAAAAATTCCGGAAATAAATTTATTAAATCTGCTGGCGGAGCTTTCTGGTAGCAGACGACGGAGATTTTGATTACTAAAATTAAATAAAAATAGTTAAATTTGTAGTAAACGCAATGAAAAAGAGTTGAAATAAATTTTTCACAGTACATCTTTCGACGAGCGGCGATTAATTTGTTGCTATGTCGGCAGCTGAGGATTATTTACCATTTAAAATTGTTCGTGTAAAATGCCTGCACTGTATTGAAGTTTTCTCGCAAAATCTCGTCACCGACGATGCATATGAAGTGAGAATTGGGCAATAGCATATTGCATTGCTGAAATGTTAAAATGTAACAAATGGCGCATTTAAATGTTAAATATTACATATGGTGTTATCTTTACTGTAAAAAATATTAAATATGTGGTGCTAATTTTATACAAAGATTTTAAATTTTTTCGTTTATTTACTTTAAAATATAAATAGAAAATAAAGTTAGAAGTTTGTGGATTTTTTTTTTTGCTGGAAAAACAACTTACGTCAGAATTGATTTCGCGTGCTGACGGAGATAAAATAAAATTTCCAGTCTGAAAAATTGTTCTTACAGTTCTTCAATAGCATTTACCATATTGCAATCTCTTCGATGTAACAAGTCCAGAATTTTTACTTTTCCTAACGTTACATATCGTTTTGTTGTATTGTTTTGTTCTACGTTTTAAATAAGTAACTAAGTAACACGAAAAATTACTAAAAATTACGAAAAATTTACAGTAAAAAATTACAGTTTTAGTGAATAAAAGTGTTAATGAACAAAAGAAATAATGAGTTACAACGTAGAATTAATAAAGTTTAAATTTACTGGCTAAAGTATATGTAAAATAGTTACTACGTATTATCTGGTGTTACATAAATTTTGAGAAATGAAAGAGCATTATTCTATTTAAAATATTCAGGTATGTTGTTATTTCTGTGAGTAATAAATGGCATTTTTTTGAAGTGGAAGTAATAATAAATAATTTGTTGAGCGTGCAACTGTACATTATATATAGACACCATTAAATTTTAAATTCATGTACGGTAGTTCGGTTTTGCATTATGAATCCACTGTGCTGCATCTAAAAGAGATAAAACTGACAGACCCAATGTTATACCTATAGTATTACCTATATCACACAGTAAACTAACAACACTACATGACGGTATTTCAACTACATTTTCAACTACATTGGTGGTGAATAAAACTTCAACCTCAACGGCATCAGGTAAGTGTTGAAAATTATACATGAATTGGGTGCAGACGTCCCAATTTGTGCGATAAATTAATTCATGACATGGGGGTAAACATTTACACTCCGAATAAATATTTGTGGTTAGCGCAATGTTCAAGTAATCAGAGTGAGATTTTTTAGCAACAGTGAAATTGTCACATAATGGTTTCTCAATTATACCATCCAGAAATGGCAATCTGTAATTATTTGATTTACTAAACAAGAAATAATCCAAAATAATTACTCATCAATAAAAATAAACTCACGTACCTGCAAGTTAAGAATTTCTTTACTTTGTTATCGTAACAACTTGTTCTACAGTTTTCAAATTGTTTCTGAGTCACGCAGGGTTTCCTTCTAGAGTTATGGCGCACCAACAAAGTTGTTTCAAGCGTAAGATCACTTTGAGAACCAGCTAAAACATTTATTCGATTGGATAACATGGTGTGAATACTGGATCCTGGATTACGAATGTATAACTGAGTCATCAAAAAAAATCAGTCAGCATTACATGATTGACACAATTATTTTCAGTTGCTGGTAATTTTACCTGAAATTCATCATCCGAACAATTTTCATTATAGTAGTAGCAGAAATAATCAAAGTAAATATTAGTATGCGCCAAACGATAGTCGTTCACTGGAGCTTGAAATAGAGTAAGATGTACTGTAGATCGTAAATGACAACGTGATTCATTAATGTTTGTTACCGCTTTTCAGTTCAAAGCAAGTTCCCATGGCTGTCAAAATAGCGTTTGCTTCCAAGTCAAGAGCGAACTCCGAACCATCCGTGAAACCCTACACGTGAAATATATGAACAAAATATTGCATCAACAAATTGTGTACTTACACAACGGTGTGACGACTCAAAAGTCGAAGGCCATAGCTTTTCAATTGCTGGAGCTCCACGCTTTAAATCGAGCACGTCAAGAAAATATACGTGACATTCATCAATTTTATTTTCCTTCGCGTATTGTCTCGTCCAGTTTGCCTCAGCCTTACCCTTGGTACAAATGATTAGGTTTGGTAACTGCATTGTATCATTCACGGTGAGAATTACAGTCGTTCGAACAGGATCTCGAAAAAAGTAATTTACGTGATGGTATATGTCCCATAAATCGACAAAAGAGTTAGTACTATTATGACGAAATTTTTTAAATATTTTATCAGGTGTTGACATTTATTGCTGTTTTTATTGTCTAAAATCGTACGTAGCATATGCGTAATAACAATGTTTTGCTTATTTTTCATATTTATTTCACTCCTCTCTGAATTCGTGAAAAGTTTACTCGGCTGAACTACTTGGATGAGTGACAGTAAAGACATACCCAAGAACAAACCTAAACCGCCAGCAATATCGATCAGAAGATTTATGATAGATGGATCGTTCTGTAAATTGTATTGTCATATCGTCTTCACTTTCAAAGTCAAGCGAAATGTGCTCTTTATCCAACCATGTTTCTGAATTCTTTTTGAGATAGTATTTTGTGTGAATGCAGGGTTTCTTACAATAACATTGAAGTTTTTGCAATGAAGCTAAAGCAGCAAATTCAGACTTATTTCGAAATGGACCGCATTCTCGCATATTCATTTCTTTCGACATAAATGGCAACCTTATACAATAAAATTAAAATTTAGTTACTTGATACAGCTTGTTTTGCGGTGAATATCTTTTGCACTTTGGGTGCCCAAGATTTGCCCATATTAAGAATGTCAAAGTATTAGGTAATACCTACCAACATCCAATAGTTCTGTATTGCTGTGCAAGACAATTGCTCTTGCATTGTTCGTATAATTCATTCGACTCACAAGGCGAATTTGGAGTATTTAGAAACTGATACTGCGCAAAAATCACAAATAACCTGGCAAATCCTTCGTAAAATCGGACTTGAAATCAAACGACTATCAGCAAACGTTTTCTCTAACGCAGTTTTGTTATTCAATTCGTTCTGCAACGTTACTTCAATACAATGCCGAACTTGTCTAATGAGAATGAGACGTTGTCTTGTACTCAACGACATCGTTGTTGTTAACTGTGAACTCTGGCAGAGCTGAAATTGCATATATAATTTAAATACCGAAAATTCTTAATTAGCATCTAGCTACTTGGTTATATTCGAAGTAAATAAAAACCTTAAAAAAACTGCACATTTTGTCACCCAAGAATTAGAAAATTAAACGGCTCTCACCAAATATTTGAACCATTAAGGGGGACCGGTAATCTTAATCAAGACAATTAATTACCCAGTAAACCTGAATAGGTGCGGTAGATCCTAATAATCATTCCACAAATGCTCGAATTAACGTCGTAATTGCTACAACATGCCAAATATATAGGTCAGTGCTTACTACAATAACTTCGAACTTGATTCTGGTGCGAGTTGCTGGGGAACTAACTTGCACTGTGATTAGTAAGTTAATAAAACATGAGCTTCTGAGTTGTTTTTCTAATAGAAGCAAAACAACATGTCAGTCAACTGACACAAAGTTAAATTAGTTAATGAATTATGCACGACTTAAGTTGGAACTGAAATAGCGATTGTTGCTTTTTCCCACTACACAACATAATTAAATAATCAATGTAACAGGAGGAAAGTTAGTTTGTAATAAAAAATAAAACTGTCACACGCAATGAACCATTCTGGTGCAGTTTTTACATTACTATTTTTTTTGCTAATGACATTAAATATTAAATTCCTATCGTGTTGTGCATTTTGACGCAAGCACCAATGTCATTTCCGTGCGTGTTTGAAATTTATGACAACTGACATTATAAATTTCGACACGCAAGCAGCATAATGGATTAAACGTTAGTAAAAGGCACTGTGTTAGATTTATGAGTTCAAAGTGTCACCAACTGTGTAAAAATTCCTAATATTCTACTTCGTGTTAATTATTGTGACAATGGAGCTGATAAAATGGATATAAAAAACCAAAAAAAATATTAAGCGAATTGGTAACCCATCAATCCGCCATATTAAATTGTTTTGCATAGTTGTGAAAGTAGAGCATTTTAAACTTTAAACTCAACAAAGGTTATTTTCACCACAGTACCTAGCGAAAGCTCCGCCATTCTAAAAAATTCCCTGCAACACAACGCGGTGACTGCATTTACGCAGTACCGTACTTCAACTGCGGTTACTGCGTATACTTGAACTATTTTGCTCGTTCTCAAAATTAAAAATGAAATTGGAGGAAAAGTAGTACACAGTAAGTTGAGTACTGTATAATCAACAGCAGATTTTACCAAATTAAGATTTGGTAACCATTATTAGGTGACAAATATTACATCAATGTTTTGTTTTTCCGGCAAATTACTAAGACTATAAATTGTAACTAACGTAATAAATTTCATTCTAAAAAACACGTGAATATTTCAGACCGCAATATAGATCCCGCGTTGATTTTATTGGAAACGAATTCTTCTGGCTTCTCCACAAATTTATCATTTCTTCCTCTTTAGTCGTAAATGATAACTCCATATTTAGACGGTTCTTCCACTTTAGTCACCTAATTAACAATAAAACTGGATTAACACTTAATCCCTCGACTTTTACGCAACCTTGTTTAATACCAACCACAATCGTTCCTTCGTCATTATGATTCCCGTGAAGGTGAACCATTTATTTGAAGAAAAAATCACAAATTACGATACGTCGCTATTGAGAACGAAAAATTGTTTATCCTCCCTTGCGAGCATTTCTTTCGTCAACACTAACGGGCTAGCCGTTCCCAGAGGCTCAGTTTTGAGAAACAGACATAATTTTATCCCACGCTACAATAAAAAAAACAATTTTATTTTAAACACACATAATATTTTTGGTGATTTTATTACTTTTTCAACTTGTTCTTTCATTCTTGTTCTATCTGCTCAACGCGGTAACACAGCTAAAATTACCTGTCTCACACCTGCCAAAATAATTAAAATTGTATATATTAACATTAAGAAAAACTTCACCGAGATTGCTTACAGAAACTAAAGCTTCAATTTGATGCATATGAGCATTGGATTATTGCAGAGATCCACCAGTGATTTTGATCGGCTTAATGTCAAGGGTCCATAACTGCCGACTGTGATACGAGCCTTATTTTATCTAATTTAATATCTGAAATGACAAAAAATAGAAATGTAAACAACGATTTTCATGTCAAGTGAAATTTATGATCAATTTTTTTAATCAACTTTTAGGGTAGTTTACAACTTTTACTGTAAATCTGTTTAATATAGCTCCTCACGTGATTTCACGTTGTACATCAGGAAATTATTTGTCCACAAAGGCCCTACTGTCAAACTATTAGCTAAAATCAACGATATTGAGGGCAAACTAAGCTAACTCCTCTTATATACACGTGTGTTGAAAATTTTTTTAAATTTTTGTTTTGAAGGGATTATAGTACATTTCAAGGAATTGAGCTTTTGTATAATAAGGGAATTGATCGGCTTTGTAGATTAGGTATAAGTATTGAGTGTGAAGTGGTAAAAATAGAGAGAAAAATGAAAAAATCGATCAAACCTGACTCGTTGAGTTTTCTTAGGCGCCATTGTGAATTTGTTTGCAATTGTTGACGTTAGAGTCCGCCACTATTTTATTTTTTATTTTTTAGATTTTCCTAACATCAAAAAATTAATATTAATAATACATGTAATATAAAATATCACCGAGCTGAATTAATGGAAATACATGAAAAATGTGATAACAATTATCACAAGTTGTAATTAATAAAAAATTTTATATCACACGTGAATATTTGCTGATCACGAAATAATAAAGCAGTATATTTATTACTTTACAGTACAGTAGTGTACATTCAATTTATAAATCAAGTTTTACGGTAGTCGTGTAGCTATAGGGTTGTTTGGTAGCGACAATGACCATCAACGACAAGAATACCAAATAAGGACATATACGTCACGTGTAGCTTTGTAAAACTTAAGGACGAGTCACTACCTCAACAAGTTTAGTTTATCTTTGAAGACAATTACAAGCTGTTCGATGGAAATTCCAACTACTTTCAACGACTTACCAACGGAATTAAAATTCCTGATATTCTCCTTTTTTAATTCTGGAGAATTAGAATGCAAAGTGAAAAAAGTGTGCACAAATTGGCAAAAATTGTCTTCTAATCCATTTATTCATCGACACGTGACGATTAAAGGGAAAGAAAGAAAATCAGAAGAAATAATTAGCGTGTTAAATGCTAATCAATTCGTTCATCACGTAGTTTTTGATGATATTCCTAATTTTAACTGGATTAGTTTTGTCGAAAAACACACTGCTGTTCGAAGCGTACAATTTTGGTTTTGCCATCTTTCCGCATCAATTATGTCACAATTTATTGACAAATTTCCAAATGTTGAACACGTGACCATCAAATATTGTCCCAACTTTCAATTAGATACTCTTTTGAAAGTAACGTGCTGGAACAGACTGAAATCCTTCAAATGGAATGATATAGCATTTGGAAACAAATTTCGTCTATTCATTGAAAAAATTAAATATATCGAAGAGATTAACATAGGCAATTTCCAACTTCAAGGTGATCTGTAAGTAAAATTAAATTACAGTTGTTTCACTTTTAAATTACCTATTTTTTTCAGAACGCTTAATCAGTTGATAAAAATACATGGCAAAAACTTAAAATATCTAAGTATAGGTCTTGGACACATTAACAATGCGACTTTTCAATTACTGGCCACAACGTGTGTGAATATATCGGAATTACGATTAACTAATTCTTTTCTACTGACTGACAAAAATCTACTAACGCTGATGGTACGTACAATATATTTAGCTCAATTCTAATTTGTATTAATTTCAATTTTTTCTCTCGCTAAAGAGTTTACCGTGTCTAACAACCTTGGGCGTAAAATTCTGTGGAAAACTGTTTTCTGACAATTTTCCATCCGTATTTCAACACGCGAGATTTCCACGTATTGCTGAATTAATAATCAGAGATTGTCCTACGTTCAACGACATATCTCTAAACACGATTGTAAAATGGTAAATTTTTGATACATATTCAACAACTTTTTCCTGCCATCTTGTTTTTGTTCTTTAAATCCAGTTGTCCACATTTATTGGATCTCACCATTCGCAAATCACAAATAATTTCGAACGAAGGGCTGAAAAGTCTTCCTCAGGTTTGCAGGTACAGTATTCATATTATATTTGACGGTTATTAGTAAAATTTTAATCAGCCACTTAAAATTATTTGCAGGAGTCTAGAACTGTTAAAAGTTATTAGAGTCGAACAAGTAACAGAAGGATGTTTAGTAGAAATCACGAATCAATTACCCAAGTTAAGATATTCCATCGCCTACCAGTGTCCTTTGGTAAATTTTAATTTTGAAAGTTTTGAAAGTAAAAAACTAATTTCTTTTTTATTGGCATTTTGTAGATAAACAAAGGTTGTCTGCGTAGAATCGTAGACAAACCAAGACATAGAATGTTATTAAGAAGGCATATGTGTTGTTTCGGTAGATACTGACATAAAAAAAAACAAGAAATCAATAATTAAGTCGATTTTTTATTAACAATGACGTACACCAGACTTTTTACCAAGTGACTGTTCTTTGGAAATGTTTGTTTTTCAACAATTAATTTTTTGGAAATTGAAAACAGTTGGACAAGTTATTATCGTTATAATCACGTGGACGAAAAAGACTTTTCAATGTTATCTTCGAATTCTGATAAATAAATAATTACTCAGCATCGTCTATGCAAAAATGAATTTGTGTTCATATTTTCCGAGTTCCAAAGTAATTCAGTACTACGATTAAGTGTTCAACCAAATACAGAATGAGTTTAATAATATTTTGAATTTAAGCAGAAGTAAAGTTGATGTTACAAACAGCTGTGTCAATTTTTTCTCTTTATGTGCATTGCATGTTAGAGTGCTATATAGAATTTGAATAAAATATAACAACAAACCAAAATCAATAGCTAAATTTTTACTGCTTAACAGCATTAACAATAAATTTTAATCTATATTTGCTGTATATTAAACAAGGTTTTTTTAAAAGTCAATAAATCATGTTTGTATAGAATGAAATTCTATTCAAGGAATAGACATTCTGAGAAGATCTGTCAAAGACAGATACGTCATAAGTTAATTAAACCCACCACCTAGTGGGAAGTGTGGTGAATTAAGGCCAATATTTAAAAATTTGTATTTTTAATTCCTGTTCATCCTGGCAAAATATGAAACAAGAAAAATTTACTCGTTATAAAATATGTATTTGTTTTTAAATTCGTAGCAGACAATCAAGCAAATTTATAATTATAACTGGCACGTGACAACTCATTAACCGGCATGCGCATGGCCGGTATAAATGATTGATTATCCCGGGATAATCCCTTCTTCGTCTCCAATCAAATACTCGCCCAGCCACGAACAGCACGTTTGATTTCTTCCGCCAAATCAATTATCGTAGGTAATGTTTAACGTGCTATTTTTATAAAAATTATTTGGTCATTGTCGTCTTACGGAGCAAAAGTGGTTTATTACGAATTGCACTTAGTTTTTTCCCTCGTAACACTCGAGATAAAATGGCAACTGGTAAGCAGTCCACCACGGAACAAGAATTAGAAAAAGATCAAGAAATTGAACTAGCGGCGAATGTTTTAGGTTAAAAAAATACAATAATGATCTAAATTGATTATTGTCTCCACCTACTAAAATGTTGTATTTATTTATTTTTAAATTTAGAAGAAAAATTTAAACTACTGTTTAAAATAGCGAATACTACGTTAGCAACTACCAATTCCGTAATTGAAGCAGTAAACGATCCTAAAAAACAAGCTGAAAGTCTTATAAAATTACGTCAAGAAATTGACGATATACGATCCGGATTGGTTTTTATAGCTGCCATCTTGAAATTTCAATTGGACGAAGAAGTTGAAGCAGCAGTCAACCAGTCTGGTAATCTTCTCTCACCTGAATTCTCGTGAATTTAAATTAATTTTATAACCCTTTACAGCAGACGTCGTGCTACCTGCCAAAACAGAAAAAAAATTGTCTATGGAAGAATTTAATCCAGCCAGCGAATTCAACGTCGATTATGATCCCAGTAAGACTATATAACTGCGCGCTTCGACAACATTTTAAATCTTGAAATATTATCACAGGCAATGTATTCGACTTGACTGGAGTGGGAAGAGAAGTTCAATTGAAAAAAAAGAAAATCGTAACGAGAAAGGTATAGAATAACCTATCGAGCAATTAATGGAATTTTTGTACAGTAATATTGCGTAATTAATTTTTTAGGAATAATTTGCTTCTTTATGAACGATGAAAGCGGGATAAGTAGGACTGTCGTTGAAGTTTAAAAAATTTAAAAAACAAAAAAAAATAAGCCAAAATAATTTTAATACTTCGAACTATAATTTACTAAAAATGTTCTTCGCGGCTGGATACCGCGTGAAAAACGATTTGTACTCATTTTAAAAAAAAAAAAAAAAAAATCGATTTACATGTTTACAATAAATAACAAACAGAAACATTAAATAATTTATGTGAGTTACAATTTTTTCCGTGACAAGGTGACGAACATCAGGTCTTTACTTTACCGTTTTTCAAGATGGTGGCTGGGCTAATAAGAGCCAACTGGTCCACGAACGCCCTGCTGTCAAACTATTGGCTAAAATAAACGTAGTTGAGGGCAAACTAAGCTAACTCCTCTTACATACTCGCGCGTTGGAAAATTTTTAAATTTTATGTTTTGAAGGGATTAAAGTACATTTCAAGTAATTGAGTTTTTGTAAAATAAGGGTATTGATCGGCTGTGTAGATTAGTTAAAGGTATTGAGTATAAAGTGGTAGAAATAGAGAGAAAAATAAAAAATCACACAAACCTGACGCGTTGAGTTTTCTTACCCGCCATTATGAATTAGTTTGCAATTGGTGACATTAGAGGCCGCCACTATGTTCGTTACTGGTGAAGGCACGAAGCGACATCTGGGTGTGAGGAAGGTGAATTACACATGATATCTTGCGTTCATGGTGATTTTTAGCATTTTAACCGTGTATTTAGGAGCTTATTCTACATCTTTCGCTGTACTACGCAAATACCAAGATGCCAGCACAATTTCCGATAGAAATGGTGCAATGCGTAAAGAAATTGTAAACGACACGAAAATAGATTTAATAACAAATCAACAACGATGAGTGAAAATAAATACGTAGTTACTACAAATTTTTATAATAGACAAATAAAATAAATTTGAAACAAAACTGAATAAAATTAATAAATAGCAAAATGAAATGTATATGTTGCAGCTGAAATAAAAAGTTCAGTCAAACAATTTTTGCGCAGTGGTCATCAAGTAAAGCTGGCGGTATCTTCAACCAGAAAGTACTGCATGGCATTTGGTGGTTGATTTGATCTTAGTTGTAATAATGGAGGTAAAGACAAAATCTGACAAGATGAAGCCATTGCTCTCGTTTGCCCCATTCAAGCATGGGTTTCTAGAGGGGACCACGTAGAGGTGAGAGTTGGACTTTTCCCCTCCGTAAAGTTGGCATGATGACTTCCATCCGGTTCTTGGTTACAGTTGGCATGATGACTTCCATCCGGACCTTGGGTAAAGATGGCAGGATGACTTCCATCCGGACCTTGGGTAAAGATGGCAGGATGACTTCCATCCGGACCTTGGGTAAAGATGGCAGGATGGCTTCCATCCGGACCTTGAGTAAAGATGGCATGATGACTTCCATCCGGTTCTTAGTTAGACTTGGCATGATCACTTCCATCCGGTTCTTGGTTACAGTTGGCATGATGACTTCCATCCGGTTCTTGGTTACAGTTGGCATGATGAGACTTCCATCCAGTTCTTGGTTACAGTTGGCAAGCCGTCTCAGTTCCATTTCGTTTTTGTTGTCGTATTGTAAAAGTCTGAGAAAGGAGTAACAAAATTAGCATATTAAAATACTGAACATTATGTTTTTAACTTGGTAAAAATTCTTGTAATAACGACATAAAATATCCTCTATTTTTTATCGATTTGTCATCAATAACAACAATAGCACGACCTGTCTATTTGTATATACACACGTCTTCATTTTGCATCTGTACAATTTTTTTAAATTGTATTAATATAATTTTTTCAAATATTTTTAAATTTGATAAAAATGTATAAAATTCATGCCTTGAATTCAGTTTTGGTAAGACACAAATTATGTAGACCGTTACTCTAATTTCTTTTATTTTCTAAATTTTCTGAATTTTTCAACAGATTTCGATTTTGTTAAAAAATATTGAAAAATTTCGAAAAAAAGTTGAGAAAATGTTTTTTAATAAAATCGAAATCTGTTGAAAAATTCAGAAAATTTGTTCAGCGTATTTTATTCAACATTCAACTGATTCAGTAATTAACCATGTCATTAACCAATTCATTTTTTCCAACTTAAATACTAAATACTAAATCTCATCAATTTGCTTTGTTTTAAAATATTACTCGTGTTATTTCAGCTTCCAATCGAATCATTTAATCAGCGAAATTAGACATTCATAACTATTCGTCTTCTTCAGTTGTAAAAAATTGTTTATGATGGTTAGATGGACGCTTCCGTAGAAAATAATTCAATTTTTGTCGCCAACCTAAAAAAAAAAAATCCAAAATAAGTTTGTATCCGTGTTCAAATAAAGTAGTGAAAAATTTGGTTTTCGCTTCAGTATCTAAAATTAGTTTTTGATTTATCGGTGACGTCACTTACAGCGCGTAATTTGAAATCGTAAATTTCTCTTCTTCATTTTCTTTACCGTTGAACTTGGTTCCTGGTTATGGTAAATGTCGTCATATTCTACAAAGATAACAAAAAAATATTATTTCAGTTGAAAACTTACAAATTTTTGAGTGTTTTCGAAAATCGCACAAAAAATAGTTTTACGCTCACAAACAACTGAGTCCAAAAAATTTTTCAAAAAATTTTCAAAAATTAATTCAAAAATTCTATTCAAAAATGCTTACTGAATCGTATGACATTACAATTCACAAAAAAACTTCAGTCTCGGAAAGTTTTTTACGTCTATTTTCGAAAAATTAGTTTTATTTTCTCGTTAGTCCTATATTCTGTCACTAGATGTGGTTACTCAGCGCGCGGTGTTTCACAAATTTTAATCTAGTTTTAATTTAAAATTTCGACAAAGCACCTAGCCTTAATTAATTCACTCACTTCAGTAGTTAATATTAAACTTTGTATTACAAAATTAAAATAGATAGGTCGCTTAACTCGTGTCTACATTTGAAAAATCCTAAAAATAACCCTAAAATTCAAATTTCGTCTTTAGCTTTGACTTGGTGTTTTTTTAAGCATTAAATTTATCCAAATGTGATCTAAATTACTTACCGATTAATAAGTAGTCAAAAAATGTTAACTGTAGAAAGGTTTTTAACTTTTTTTTTTCAAAATATTCCTCGCGCGCTGAAAGTTTCTCAATGTTCAAACACGGACTTTGATTTTGATTTCTACCACAAGATGGCGCGCTATCTAATCTGCAACGCTAATGACGTCATACAACGTTCACACTAAACCACGTTTTGTTTAAATATTTTTATTTTTATTATTTATTTTATTCACCAACACAATAATAAATGTATTTTAGCTACTAAAATGTAACATTTGAAAAATTTTGTGTTAGACAGACAGCTTCATCCTTCGTTGCAGTCAAACTGTCGATACTACCGTAACTTGAAATAAACAATGCTATTTTAGACTGGTTCAAAAAAATTTTGGGGAAATTTAGGTTTTTCCTTTCCCACCAAGTACGCAAAATTTTTATTTAATAATTGAAAGTAATTAAAAAGAAGAGCTATTCCGCAATTTTTAATCAGCAATATGTACAGTACTGTAGTTAAGGTTGGTTGGTAGCGACAATGACCATCGACGACAAGAATACCAAATAAGGACATATACGTCACGTGTAGCGTTGCAAAACTTAAGGACGAGTCACTACATCAACAAGTTTAATTTGGGATCCTCCCAAAACAGCCACACCAAAAACAGCCACACCAAAAATCGCCACGCAATATCAGCAACATCAATATAAGCAACATAGACATA
>JAQIWS010001043.1:0-13727 GCA_034696085.1 Stigmatogaster subterranea | reverse complement strand
AGCTCTCGTTCGCCTCATGCAAGCATGAGTTTCCAGGAGGGACCACGATGGAGGTGAGAGTTGGACTTTACCCCCCCAAAAAAAAATAAGAAAAAAATGGAAAAGGACGATATAAATTATGTTGGACGACTTTTTCATCTTGATGTATAAACTTATGGAAAGTGACCAATGGTGCGTGATCCAGCTGCAAGTTTTGGCAGGTTCATGCATGGTGTAGTACTGTTGGCCATTTATTTCAATGTTTTCGGTTGGCCTAATTTTTTTCCAGGTGTGTGGTGTTAATCCGTGTCGTATATAGAGTCTGATCCCACATTCCATCCCATCCATTACTACCCCATTGGTTATAAGATTAGTCCCACTGGATACTGAAGTAATCCATGCATAGCTCTACAGTACTTAAAACATTGTTTAGAAAAGACAAGTAACTTGCTGGAACCAGTTTAACATTAAATCAAAATTACAGTATGCAAAAAAATGACTACAGTATACTTGTCACGTGACTGGCGACATGAACCCCCTATTTGGCCTGGGACAGGTCGGGAAAAGGAATAAAATGCCATGGTGGGAAGGTGGAGAACGATCAAGATCAGTTGTAGCTCAATGGAATCATGGTGGGAATATACAAGGTGTGCTTGCACAAAATCAGAAATGGTCAGATCTGTGCATTTGCGCTTTTGTCACGTATGGCCACGTGAGCCATTACGTCAGCATAGTGCTACTCGCGAGGAACGCCTATGCCTAAACATGCATCGCACCGAAATTTTGTGTGTTTTTACTCACGATAAATATTTGTATAAATTCCTTATCCAAAGAATGGTTTGTTGCGCAGTTTTTGGATGTTCTGGAAACCGGAAGAAAACGCCAAATGTGAAGTTATTTTTCCTTTCCGAAAATAATGATTTAGCGTCACAATGGGTACAGAGGTGCAGGCGTGAGGATAAGATAAATACAAAATCTGGTTAGTTATTATTTTTTAAAATATATTTTTATGTCAATATATGTCATTTCTTACAATTTTGAAATAATTATTTAATGTATTTATGTACAGGCGTCAAATGCTCTGTTCATTTTACTGAGAGAGACTACATCAAACCATCAAACCACTGCGACAACTGCTGTTCAAGTATTCACCAAAGAAGTGCAGAAAATTAAGCTTAAGCGCCATACCACTGCTACATTTACCTCAAGTACCTGCAGTGGAAAATAGTTTAAGAACTGCCAGAGTTGAAAAACGAACATTAAGAAAACTAGCTGCAGAATTAATAAGATCAGCTGGAACTATCAAGTACAGTAGTAAGTAATTTACAAATTTGTGAATAAAATAATAGCATTATTTAATCTAGTATATTATTGTAAATAAATTTCACAGAGATGTAACAAATAAGATTCGTGGAGATGAATTGGGCGCAATTACCAATAAGATGCAAATTCAAGGTTGCAAAATGGATAAAACTACTAATTTGGATATGCAGATTTCTCACGATGGATGTCAAACTGATTCAAACCCTATTTTGGATATGCAGATTTCTCATGATAAAGTGGACACAGTGAACCAATGAATGGAATAACGATGCCGACCTCGTCTCGATCCGAACAAAGATGCACGTGACCTAGCCGGAGCAAGTGGGTGGAGTAGTAGTAGTAATGGAATTTTAACCCAAACATCGAGGTCTTAGGGCGACAATCAAATGTGAAAGCAAGGAAAAGACAGTTAACAAAATAGAACTACTGAATGTAACGTACAGCTATCAAACATACCAACAAAAGGCAACATGTCTAGTAACATCCAGGGACTAGACTACACACTGAATAAAAAGGCAACATACTGAACGACAAGACAACATACTGAACGGCAAGGCAACATGCACAGAGGGCATGCAATAAACAAAACAACAAGCACTAGACACGTGTATCTCGTTTTGAGCGCATTTATGGTACTGTAGCTCCAACACACCCAAAAGGCAACACACATGCCAGGCAATACACTAAGACTACACACGTTGATGGCAATACACAGGAAAGGTGACAAAGGTGCGACGTAATAGACGCAAAAGACAAAAAACTACAAGAGCAACCTACTCCACAGGCAACACACTTTAACAACAATCTGCCACGTGTGCCACGTTTCGAGCGCAGTGGCACCCACACCCAAAAGGCAACATACATGCCAGTCTATACATGGACGGAAATATACGAATGGCAACAAACAGCCAGAGCTCTCGTTGGCCCCACACAACCGTATGGGTTTATCCCGGGGAACCACGTAGAGGTGAGAGTTGGACTTCCCCCGGGGAAGGGGTGGACCATGGGCCTAGCCACTATCTTGTGGGACGAATAAACGACGTTAAAAATCCTATGGAATTTTATTTATTCGTTGAGCGTGGAGCAAGGCCGCGCGACACATAGTTTTACATATATGTTACAATATAAAAACAAAAACTACAACTAAAAATAGTAAACTACAAGTTGCTCTAGTTAATAGCATTATAGTACTTCTTGTTTACCACGATCTGCAATTAACGTCAATTCCAGTAGTAAATCTAAAGAAACCATTTCCAATTCTATTCAGAACGCTAATAACAAATTGTTCGAGTACAGTATTTGAAATAAAAATTAAATCTGAGATTAAATGAAACACGAATTTTTCATCGCAGAAACTCAAAATAAGCAAAAAAAAAATTCCCTTCAAATTCAAATTTTCAATACATGTTTTACAATCAATTTCAGTTTGATAATACTGTAAACATAATCAAATTTATCTTCACGCCGAATCTGAACATTTGTGTGCATTAATGAACATTTTCAAACCCTAATGGTCAGATAATTTTTACACGATGCGATAATATTTTATCGCATATTACACGTTTTAATTATTATTTCAACAGCAACATGGTTCTCATAACCATCCTATCAACAACGGTTAAAAAAATTAGAATAGAAATTGTCAGGATTTAATTAACTTGCCTAACATTCTAAACAAAAGTTCTAAAGCAGTCATAAAATTGCCAAACCAACTATAAGTTTTACAAATGTTTATTTATTTCGAACCTAAGTACCGAAACAAATACTTTATGCAAATTACTCTCATAATTGACATCAATTCCCCCGAATTTTGAATGTCTAGTCTAAAATTTCTACAAGTGTTCTTGCTTAATGATTTTAAATTCATACCGAATAAAAATTATAATTTTCAAGTACAGGAAAATCTCGGATTACGAACGCGTTCCGTTCCTAGCCGTGTTCGTAATCTGATTTTTTACGCATGTCGGAATTTAGACAAATAATAGCTGGAAGTGAACAAAATTAATTGTACTCTTTCCTCCACTTAACATTGAGCTCACATTGATAGACTGAACAATAAATATTCGTGCCATCGTTCAGTAGAGATAACAATATTCAATAGCAATGATTTAATGCTGTTGACAGCGTTCGTAGGTGTTAATTACAAAAGAAAATGGAAATTCGCCCAAAATTAATAAATATTTGGCTCTAGAAGAACGTTCGTGTCAGCAGATCGTCGTAGGTCAAGACTGTCGTTAAAGGGTCTTTCCTGTACCCAACACAAATTAATCAATTTAGTTTTATTGGAATTTTTCCTTTGTAATTGCAGCTTTGAATAAATAAAGCAATCTTATTAAAACAATCAATATTAAAAATTTCACAATTGTTGATTTAAAAGTCAGAAACAGCGGTTATCGCTTGATATAACATATAACCTAATATATTATTAATGATTAACAAAATATTTACCGCGTTTACGCTAACATTTTCAAACACGAATTTTAAAATTAAAATAATTTATTCAATAAATTTAAATACCGGTAATCCAATACCAAAATTCTATAACAAATTCAAATTTTCAACAATTGTCAGGCTTTAAGTAAAATATCTAACGTTAAAGCAAAATTCTAACGCTGTCATTAAATTACCAACTTTCCTAAGATTCATATGGAATACGGATTTCAACTAAATTACAATACAATAATACATATTTCAAAAAAATCAAACTCTTGACACTTATATTAGTTAAGTGTAAGGATATTAAATTTACATGACTACCGCTGAAACCAACTGCAACATTTCTGCAATGACAATAAAATAATTTTTTTCAATAAAACATTAAAATTTTACAAATTTAAGCTATATTTTAAGCTAAATTTGTAATATATTTATATTGTATTTTAAAAAGTACCGGTAATTATTTTGTAACGACAGAAAATGCTTAGTCGGTTACTCAGGTAACAAAATAACCAAAAATATTTTCAGCAACAATAATTAAAAATCAATAACCAAGGCAGTATAGAACATAACCAAAAAACACACAATAAAATTGTGAAAAATTACTGTAAATTAGTCCAATACAACTTCGTCCAAGACCAAACGCCATAGAAATATCAAATCAATTTTAAGTACCAAGCACATTTAACAATCAATTTGCACATCACGTGGTACAAAATTAGTAATTTTACATCCCACAAAAAAGTTCTCTCTGAACAAGCAAGCTCTAAAATTGAAAATTTCGTACCGCAATGCTAACAACGGGGTTCCACCATTTCAACAAAAATCAACATCAAGCAAACCTTACAACGTAATTTTTATCAGTTCAGTAATGAAAATATCTTGAAATTAAACAGCATAAAATAACTTCTCAACTTCTACATCTTTACAATGCACATACCAATATATTCCTTTATTACAAACTAATTTTGACCATCTAATTGTCATGAAAATCTAAATTAAACTCAGTATGTGTAATAATTTGTAAATAAAAATTCGCCAAAATTTCCAAAAAATTTTTTTTACAGAAAGCACTAAAATAACGTCGACGTACTCGGTCATTACATTTGCAAATTTATATTTTGAAAACTGGTTTAAGAACCGTAAATAATAATGAACGATTAATGTTGGCATTTATTAAAATCCAATATTAAATTTTCATTGTAATTACCATTAATTATTACATGGTACCGGTACCTACCGTACATAAATTTTTTCAAAGTTCAACAACTCGTTGCTGAAATATCTTACTAAACAGTTTTCCCGAGGAACAACCGAAGGTTAAAAATTCAAATTAAATATTAATACAATTTAAATAAAACATGTAACATACAAAACCAAATTTGTAGCTTTGTCATAAAATTGTCAAAGCAACCAAATTTTACAATTTCAAGAGATTGTATAATATTCAACAAAATTTCTCAAGAATTTTACAATTTTTAACAAAAAATTTCAAGAATCTTATGAGTGGGAAAAAAAAATAACGGTTTTGGAAATTTTGTAATATCTTCACATTATCGTACTTTAGATATTACAGACATTAAGATGAAAAATTATTTCAATGAAGCGTGAAATTTTAACACCAGCAATTCAAATTATCAAACCCCGCTTCATTTTCAAAATGAAAATCAACAACGTAAGTCCTAACCTGTCAATTAATAGTGGCGGGCAAATAACAAGAAAGGTCCGTAAAATGCACAGGTTCAATTTACATTCAAAAATTCACCAGTTATAAAATAAATTTTCTCAAATTAATTACAAACTTTAACCACAAAAACCACAATTTACAACATTCGAATCAAGTTTTTAGGCCTCGCTTAGATTAGGCCTGAAACGCGTTTTGGATTTCGCGTAATAATAATATTACATCTTGATTTAAGTAAAAATTTTCGCGTCCAAGTAACAAAATATTTCCTATAATCAGGTTCATTCACAATTTACACTCTTAATTGCAAATTCCTGAAGGGAATGCGATCTCGTTGCAGCTCGACGCGTTCGTCATCGTCTCATCGATCGGCCATTTCCACAGCTCTCCTGACGTCACAGGTTATTCCACCGCGAAACTTCAAAATCTCCTCAAATTTTTTTTTACATAAATCGTTTAAATTTATTAAAATACCCACTTTCTAAATTGTGAATTTGTGAAATAATACTTTCAAAGTAACTAGGAATACAGCCGCGAACAATATTTAAATTTATATTTATATTGAAGTTTCGGTTTCAATTTCTGAACGCCATTTTTCTCCGTGACGTAACAATACAAATACGTCACACAATTTCAAATTACGTCACGATTATTGCGAATACACATAACTTTTTGAATTTTAAGGCTTGTAAATTTCGCATTACGATCACGAAATGGATTTTTTCAAAAAATTATCCTTGATTTTGCTTTCGATTTTTTGTTTCAATTTGGTTATGACAAATAGTCTTACAGTTCCCGGAACAACAATTATCGGCATTTCGTCAACTGTACATCGACGTCAATTTGCTAAATTACAATATTTAAATTTTTAACCCACATTATATTTTATTTTATTTAGTTACGCATCGATTTCGAACAAGTTGTGAGCGAAATCAACAAAACGTTGTCGAGTCACGTCGAGAAGAAAACCGAAAAAGTCGACTGTGATGCAGTCGTTAAAAACCCGATATTTCAAACGAATTTGAAATATCATTCACTCAAAAAAAATTTAAAAGTGGTGACGACGTGGAATTGTAATCTGGTAAGTTCGACAAATGTCGGTTTATGCAGAAAATTAATTTTTATTTGGGTTAGGATTCTGGAAGTTGCGAAGAAACCGTGGAAATTGTCAGAAAAGATAACGAAGATGGCGAACGAGTGAATAGTTTCGAGAAACTTGTGAAAGAGACTATGACACGATATTGTGATGATGATTCAAAGAAAAATAGGAAGGATTTGGGATCGACTTTTTTCGGATTTTCAGTTTCTCTTTACAACCAAAGTAAATTCGGGTTTTAGAACGACCCAACCTGAAGTCGAAACCGAAACTCGTAGAAAATTCAATTGTCACCAGATCGCGCTGTATTTGTAAATAAAAATTGTATAACTGTTTTAAAACACAAAATTGATCCGCTGAGAGTAATTTGCTTTCTTTAATTTCTTAGAGTTCAATAAAGACATGAATAATGGCGTCGATTTTTTTTGTCATCCGCGACTCCTCGCGGTGATTCGGTGAAGTTTTGACGTAACAATTTCTCAAAATACGTCACGACTATTATTACAAATAAATATTTTCCTCAATGAAGAATTATTTTAATCGTCGACAATTTCGATGTGAAAATTACGTCAAAACTACAGTTGTCGAAAAATGACGTAAAAAAATAATTTGAAGCGACATCTTGTGTGAAAATGTGTAAACAGATCTCTACAAATGGCGTAATACCATGGATTCGTAGAAGCATTTGCACGATTTCAACGAGGAACTTCATGGTTGTGATTATTTACGAGTGGAAACCATTTCGCAATTTCTTCCCTCTGAACTATGTGGAAGTTGTCCAAGTGTCTTCGACGTAAGGAAACATAAACCTGATGTTTAACGCGTTTGGTTTAACTTTGTTTCGTTATTTACCAATCGTGAACAAATTATTTACAGATTTACGAGTTAAATTTCGAGATGCCTGCAATCTCAACCACCAAACATCAGCAACTAATGAAGAATTAAACCCTAATCATCAATTCCAATCTTCAGGATGTTGCCTTGATCGGTAAAAAATACGAAAAATTTCAAATTTACGTTAAAAAATTGCGTTTTTTGGATAAATCTTGCAAAAAATTTTACTTTATGCAATTTTTGTTGTTGTAGATTTCAATTTAGGCAACGCGAAGACGATTTTAAGAATGAATCGTCAAATAAAAACACGTCTCGTCAAGATTCAGGACATTTAAATGTCGACAATTATTGCAGTTTTTTCGGAGCAGTTGGATGGGTAAAAAAATTGATTACAGTATAAAAATATTGCAAAATTTTAACATTTGTTACTTTTCGTAATAAAAAGGGAACCGTGTTGCTCGTCGGATTGCAATACGCTTCGCGAAAATGGAACACGAAAGATTTTTTTGACAAACACGACGTCAATTTACGGGACGTTTTTTACCGATTGTCTCCAGCCATTGCAACATGGCGTTTAAATCCGATTAAATTACACGTTTTACCAACTTCAACTTCACCATTAACATCGAATGATGTGCCATTAAATTTCGATTTCGACGCTGAATCGAAATTAAAAGACGAAAAATTAAATAACGGTGTTGACCATCGAGATGAATTTAAAGTTTTAAACGAGAAATTTGAAGATGTTGAGGTTGAGGTTGAAAAACCGAAATTTAACTCAGAAGTTAGTGCTAAATTATCGTCAGTTGCGGATGACTGTGTTTCATTGATTCAAAACAACGTTGGGATTGGTTTAATCCGAGAGCAGAAAAACAATGACGCTTTGTTTTATTTCGAAGCTGCTTCTGAGTTGGGAAATAGTAAAGCGTGTTTTAACGCTGGAATATGTTATGAGAGAGGATTGGGAACTGAGAAAAATGTTTTAAAAGTAAGTTTGTATTTTAAAATTTTAAAATTTTGAACTTTTGATAATTTCGTTTTAATTTTTAGGCGAAAGAATTTTATCAAAAAGCAGCTGAAAAAGGACACGCGACTGCGTTGTATAATTTAGGAGTGATAAATTTGAGAGAAAATGACGTGATTAACGGAATGAAGTTGTTAGAAATCGCGGCTAATTTGGGGATACATGATGCTTTGAAGTTAATGGCGGTACATTATTTGGAGAGTGATGAAATGGAGAAGGCGATTCCGTTTTTGACCGCTGCGGTGGAGAAAAATGTATTTAAATTTTCCTGCTTTTAGTTGATTTTTATGAATTTTTAATAGAATTTTCTGAGTATTTAGGACTTTTAACAGAATATTTTGATTTTTTTGGAATTTTTAACACAAGTCTTTATATAATGTTAATTTAATTTATTGCTATTTGCAGGATGTTGAATGTCAGTATTATCTCGGTTTGTGTTATGAAAATGGATGGGGATTAGAAGAGGATTTGTCCAAAGCAGTGGAATTTTATGCCAAAGCGGCTGAAAATGGCCATTTAGATGCCATGTATAATTTTGCGATGTTTAACGAACTTGGATTGGGAGGTAGAATAAATCACACATTATATATTTTTGTTGAATTGTCGGTTTAAAAGATTTTTAAATCTTTTTACCTTTGCAGGTCTTAATAAACAAGAAGAAGTTGCCTTTGAGTTGTATTCAAAAGCTGCTCGTGCGGGTCACGTTGAATCACGGGAAAAATTGTCGAAAATTGGACTGGAAAAGCAATCGAGTAAATTTTTTAAACCTACAAATTACTATTTGCGTGAAAGTCACGTTTAAAAAAATTATTTTGAATCATTGAACAAAAATTAATAACTTTAATTAATCCCAAAAAACCTTTTTTATATAGTAAATCTAACAAAAAAACACTAATTTTAAAGAAAATCAGACAAAATTATTTAAATCTTGGTTCAAAATATTTTTTATTGCGAAAATTAAAAATTTTAATTTTTAAAAAATGTTTTTTCAGGCCTTGCAAATGAAAATTTAACACCACTCCACGAATCCGAACTTCATAATTCTTCATCTCTGCCGAATATCACATCATTAAACCGAGAATCGTTATCACTCACTAAATGTTTAAGTGACAATATTCTCCGCATGCACAAAAAGATAAATTTTCATTTTAATAACGAAATGCAATCCATTGAAAACAGAAGACAAGTTTGCGAGACAAACGAAGAATTTGTAACTCAACTTTGGATGCAACAAAATGTAGTTTTTTAGCATTGTTCCTCATTTAGTATTATTTATATTTCCGTCTATTGAAAAGTTTATTTAGTGTAAATTTAAGTTAGAATTTACACAGTCGATGTAAATGTGCGATTAAACGCTTAAATTTTAAGTCAATATTAAAAAAATTTAGGATTACACTTAAATAACGTTGGAAATTGATTATTTTTATTTTTATTTTATTTCTATAACGTGATTTAAATTGCTGAAAAAGATTTTTTGAAACATTTACAAGACAATTTTTTCAGTTTTGAACCACCATTGGATGAGACGATTCCCAGCCGGCTGTATTGGAGGTTCATTACGTCACAACTGTGGTTGTGATT
Organism: Stigmatogaster subterranea; assembly: GCA_034696085.1. NCBI lineage: Eukaryota > Metazoa > Arthropoda > Chilopoda > Geophilomorpha > Himantariidae > Stigmatogaster > Stigmatogaster subterranea. Next base: position 3,770 of record JAQIWS010001043.1, on the reverse strand, counting down.
GATTTACGCGGAATGATTTTTTGAAAATAATTTTTGTAAATTTAAAACGTAAACAAAATTTTTGGTTAAAGTCGATATATCGACAAAAGTGTCGATGTTTTATTTTACTACGATTTTCTTATATTTAGTGGATAATTTCAACTGAGTTATTCGAATACGGTAAGAGAAGTAATTTAAAAAAAAAAAAAAATCGACGTGTCGACAAGTGTCGACATTTTTTTAATATTTTTTGTTGTATTTAGTTGATTAATTTTAACTACGCAACGCACATCAAAACTTTTTTTTTTAATCGACTTGTCGACAAAAGTTTCGACTCGTCGAATTATCAAAATTAGATACTCTCGACGTCTAGGATGTCGACGAGGAAGAAACTAACAGTCAAGAACGCCGTCGCCGACAATAATTCGACATGATTACAATATGGTCATTTTTGTCGACATTTTTGTTTATTTAAACAGTTTCGAAGAAATATTCGTAAATTTTTCATCGAGAATACCAAAAATTTAATCTCTACAACGGTATTCACGTCAGCATTACGTCACTACATAACAGTACTAGGATATTTTGTTCAACAACATTATTTTGACTTCTATATAATTAATTCTACTTAATGTAATTAGACTGCAATAATCTGCAGTCATTTCAGGTAAATAAAGTTTAAACATGGTTACGTTTAAGTAATTGAAATGACGCCCGATTGCGCCACACCCAAACAACTGACTGTTGAAATGATTTTAAAATAGTTAAAACTGAAACTCCTGAGGTCATTCCCACGATATTTCCTATGTCACACAAAAGTGCAATTAACGTGTAACACTCAATTTCAACAATATTTTCCACAATGTTAGTGGAAAATTCGTGGTGTGTGAACAAATACCCATGTATAGATGCTGTTTTTGAGAAAGTTGTGTACTTTTGAATATTTTCAACACAAAGTTGATTACATTGACTTTTTTTTCCATTAATAACTCCTACAACAATTTCTATGAATTTTCTTTTAGTTTCTTCAGCTTGCAAAATCGTTGAGCAGTTAGAAGATGCTGAGTCAGGTACAAATGGCAATCTAGCACAGGTTTATTTCATTCACAGTTAATGAGATTAATTAAGGTAATTGCATTACTTACTTGCACAATTTTGATCTTTTCAACCAGTGACGAAAACTCTGTTGCTTACATTTTGAGTATGATGTTGAATCCATGCACGGTCGAGGTGCTAAATTGAGTCGTTTAATCTATAAATAATAATTTTTTTGTCATGCAGTTGCACAAAGAAAGTATCACAAATTTTGTGTACTGTTAAGAAGTGATATTGAAATTTGAATTGCAAGTTTGTTGGTAATTCAATTTCGGATAAGATGTTGACAAAATCTAATCCAACGTCATCGAAAAACATCTACATGCCCGAGAATGATTTGTTGTAATGAAAATATTTACGACTAGATGCAACGACGATTACCGTAAATTTATTTGTTGGACAAACAGTTTCAGCTTTGTAAAATTGGGCGTGAATTGTAAAATGTCCTTTGAAGCGTGTTTCATCTGAAAAAATATTAAACAAATGTTTGTATTTTGGAATAAGGACGTTCCAATTCTTTATGCTGCTCTAGCTTACTGAATTTGTAACGGTAGCAGTTTCCCAAATGAGTGTTTACTGTAGTGATCTCAGGTGTTATTAATGAAAGACTAAAAAATTTCTAAATATAACATAGCATTTTGTTTTAATAAATAAAATGTTGTCTTAAAAAATAACAGATGTCAAAAAGGAAAACCTACTTCAGCAATGTCAGCAACATTAATGACAAGTGGTAAACCTGATTCCCACAATTTTTCTGCTGTAAGATTTTGAAAATGAAATAATTTCAACAAATCAATGTCACAGAATTCACTGATATTATTCATCTTAGCAAATTGTTTCATCTTAAATAAAATTTTAGAGTTTGTTCCACATATAGTCATAGGCGGAAAGGTGAGATTAATTTTTGATTTAACTTCAACGGTCAATCGCACTGGATATTCCAGGAAATAACTGAAGCAATTTTCTAGCAAGATTATAGTTGATAAGGCACAAACTGTATATATTCCAGTTTTTAAAATTCTCAGCAAAACAATCGGTTTCATTGGTAGGCTCTTTCGAAAATGTTTTTCTTTTATCAAAATATTGTAACATTTAACAATTTTATGGTCATATATCTTTGAAATTGGTGATTTACGCGGTCGAATTCCCAAACGCTCAAATCCTTCAAAGTCCTTATTTTTAAGGTAAAGGAGTAGATTAGAAATTATATTTATAATAGATAATGTTGTCAATCCCATAAATAGATTTAAATTGCCTCTGATGTCAGTTAAGAAATCAATTTCGTCGTAGCAATATCGTTGAACTAACGACATTACAATTTTGTCAAATGTCATTTGTAGATTGGTGGTATTTTTTAACTGAAAATTAGTTTCTGGTGATATAGAAAAAGTTGTCCTGTCACACGACCTGCTGCAATTTGGTCTGTTCTCTTCTGTCAATATTGGATTTAAATATACTCCAATTGTCATGAGATAACTTGTAATTGCGTCAGTTTTGTTAATACAATCCGGCAATTTGATTTCGTTACTGTAAACCGGAAATCTAGAAGTGAGAAATTAGTTTAAGCAATCGTAATTCAGGCATGCAGTTTGGTTCGGGTCAACACTCGAGGCCCGGCCCGATATTTGCATTTATTTTACTAGGATGACTAATAGCAATGCGCTGAATCCGAATCTGCAAACTGTTTTTGGCGAAAACAAATACATTTCATTTTACGCGCATTTGAAAATTTACAACAATTTCGACTTTTTGCGCCATTTTGTAATAAACTTCACTTACACACTAATCCATCTCACACTAATCTACTTCACACACTAATCCACCTCACACCAGTGGCGTAGCTAGACTTTTGCCGCCAGGGCGGTTTCTGTGTTTGCCGCCCCCGTCAATACATACCAAAAATACAAAAAGTAGAAGCAATTTACTGGAAAATTAATTAACACACTATGTTTATACTTGAAGTAAAACTTTAATTCCAACATTCTAAAATGTTATTTTTGTTGGTTTTTTGTTAGAAAAATCGTCACAGTGCCACCCCCAAAAATGTACCGCCCAGTGCAGACCACACCCCCCCCCCCAGCTACGCCACTGCCTCACACACTAATCCATCTCACTGTCACACTAATCCACTTCACGGTGTGGTGGATTAGTGTCACGGTGTGGTGAATTAGTGTCACGGTGAGGTGGATTAGTGTGTGAGGCAGATAGTGTGTAAGTGAAGTTTATTACAACGGCCACAATACAAAATGGCGCCAAAAGACGAAATTGTTGTAAATTTTCAAATGCGCGTAAAATGAAAAGTATTCGGTTCCGCCAAAAACCATTTGCAGATTCGGATTCAGAGCGTTGATATTAGTCATTCTAGTAAAAAAATGCAAATATCGGCCCCGGCCTCGATTCTTGACCCGTACCCAATAGTTCTTATACCTGCAAGTTGCTTGATTATTCACGAAAATAATATTGGCATCATCAATACATTGCTTTAACTCTGGCTTGGCCACACATGGGAATTTCGGTACGGGTGGAGAGTCTTGGCCCAGAGAGATATTTTCATATTTTTTTGACTAGACTGACTAATATCAACGCGCTGAATCCGAATCTGCAAACCGTTTTTTCCGCAAACGAATACTTTTCATTTTACGCGCATTTGAAAAACTGGTTTTTACCGCGCACTTGCGAAGGCGTTACCACTTTAG
>JAQIWS010001042.1:0-13737 GCA_034696085.1 Stigmatogaster subterranea | reverse complement strand
AAATACAGCAGAACAAAACAAAACAAAACAATACAAATTAAACATTTTCGACAACAATCCACACCTAAACCACACGCTGAACTCAATTGCGTAATCACGTAACCCATGTTACCACTAAGTTTACCAATAAGTTTACATTTAGCTTGTAATATAAACGGATTGAAGCTCCCAGCCTAGCTTCATTTTCAATCTCGTTTATTATCATATCGTCGCCATTTTGGTTTTCGCTTTCTGCATTTGGGGAAATATTTTGTGGCAAGAGGTCGCTGTTATCTTTAAATATACAGGTCGGACACCCCTAATCCGGACTTCTGAAATCCGGCAACTTCCGAATTCCGGACTTTTTCGCTTACCTAAATCAATTTTTTTTTCTTCAGTATTTTTAAGAAATTACCAGTACATCAACAACTCAGATATAAATTTTTGGTTATCTAAACTTTAATTTCACTAAAAATGCGTACTGCAGTGGTTAATAATGCATTAGTACAAGATAACGTCTATGGTGTTAGTACTGAACGCTATATCTAAGTTCTTCAAATTAAACTAATTCAGCTTACTTTTAAAAAATACATAAAGAAATAAATAAATAATGTTTATTAGAGTGTATTTAATGCTCTTTTATGGGGTTATTTTATTACCCGAATTTTTTAACTGCCGAATAAATAATGGGCTCTAAAATCCGGAAAATTCTGAAATCCGGGACATGTCTGGTCACGAGGGTGCCGGATTAGGGGTGTCCGACCTGTACCAGTAGTAATTGTTGCATTCACAACAAATTCAAATCGCAAGTAGACACTGGCTGGTTGAATTACTTATGAATGAAACAGTATATTGATTTAGATCGGTGGTTACGTGAGTTAGACATATACCGTAATTGAAAAATTAAAATTGCAGAAGTGCCCATTATACATTTTATCGACAAACGCATGATCTGAACGAACACATCAATTATTGCCGAATCTATAATGACACCACGTACAGGCCAGAGTCAATGTAGAAATTATTTAGCATGCACGTGCAAGGGTCATACACGTGGAAAGAATAATCATTGATGGTTAGGAGTCGGCGAAGAGCACTGCACATGAAAACTCAAATTCACATCATGAAGAGAAATATCGTGCGCCTAATAATCAACAAGCGAGAACAAATTTTGAGAAAACGAGTGCGGTTTCTACTTTATTTACGACAACAACAACAAACTGACAAGACACCGGTGGAAGAATTTTTTGACCAATACCATAAAATTAATTTAATCAGTTTGCGAATACTTTTGCTAATCGTAGGAATTTTTAATTTCTCAATGTGCTGTTACCAAATTTTCGATCGAGTCACTCATTACGCGTCGAGACCAATCGGCACCGACGTTGCAATAGACGACGATCCTATAACGATGCCGCCATTTATGATTAGCAACATCGATACTGATTCGTTAAAACCGTACTGGAATATGGTAGAAAATCCTGACGATCTTAAGTACAAAAATAACAAAGCTCATCTCGCGTTTGACGCGAACCGAACAATACTTAACTTCTCCGAATTTTGGGATGCGATGCGCGTATCTCCGCATATAGAAGAAATACAATTAATTCACGTAAGTGACGTAGCCAAGATATTAAAAAATGATAAAACGAATAATTAATTAACTATGCACAGGGAAATAGGATTTTGTTCACTACACAATTAAAAAGCAGCAATTTGTCGGTAATAAATTGGCGTGATAAGTTTGACCTTGTGGGATCTCGTACAGTCATTAATCTGAGTATCTTTCATTCCTGTTATGTAATTCTCTACGTTATCCCTTAAAATATAAAATTATTTCAGATAAAAAGATTAAATTGGGAACAATCTTTAGAGTTCAGTTGCGTTTCGGAGTCAACTTTCACGACACCGTAACGGTACCATTGTTAAAATCTCGAATATATTCCCGTATAATAATGAAATTTTTTTAAATGCCAATTTTGCAGATTGAGAATGATGAGTTCTGTGGTGTCACAATATTAACATTCACTACTACTGTTCAATATTACAGACTCGAGAAAGTATGTACAAATGCCTACCGTAGCAATTCTTGAATTGAATAATCACTTGTGGAAATCTATTTAGTATATTGCTTTAAATACTCAAAACAACCCGTGCAGTACCAGCAAAACTAAGATCCGTCAATGTAACGAAAATTTCTATTACGAAAAATATTCAGAACTGAAATGTTGGTGAGTAAATTTCAAAATGAAAATATGGCGGAATTACGCGAATCTATTTCTTTTACAGGCTCCCCTTTATGCCACGAAATCCAAAGATGGTTGACTGTGGCAGACTTAAAAATCAAACTTTGTCGAAAACTGTATACTTGCAGTCATTAGACATAGAGGAATCTCATTTAGAAAATTGTTCGTGTGTTAAGTCGTGTTACACGACTAAATTTTACAGCAAATTAAAGACCAGTGACGAGATTGCTAACCAAACATACACCATTTCCTTCGTAAACGAACAATCAGAAATAGTTGTGACTTATCAAAAATTTATTTATACATTAGTAGATCTGCTCGTAGATATCGCAGGCACGATGGGTCTCTTTTTAGGACTCTCGGTTTTATCTTTGTGTAAATTGTCACAACTGTGCTTATTTGACGGCTACAGAGTATTTACCCAAATAAACAACGCTGCATTCAAAGAGTGCTACGACTCTGTCGTCGGGAGTGAAATGAATAAGATCACACGTGTAATTGAAAACAAAACAAACCTAAACTGGCAAAAATATCGCAAAATGTTTTTAGGCTTACTGTTGGTAATTACGTCAATCTTCCTCATTCAACTTAAGATTCAATTTTACTTCGACGAATTTACGAGAACCATTGTTACTGAGGAAGATAGTAAAACGTTACAACTCCCAAATATAATTATTTGTAGTCAAAATCGCCACATTGCTAGAGTAAAATACAAATACGCACTTTTAAACAAAATTAATATATGCCAAGTGCTCATGGTCGACTTAATCGATTATGAAACGAAACCGGACAATTTTAATGGATCACTGGTTGAATATCTGTGGTGGTTAACTACACCGGTATATGACGTAAGTGGGTAATCAATATTGTTTTTAGGCAATACGCTTGTGCAAATATTGTGATTAATTTCAGAGGTGGTTTTTGTCCAATATTGCTCACACAAAGAGAAATCCTATCCAGATGGTCAACGCACTTTGCCACAAATATTTATTTGGTGAGTAAATAACGAACGCACAATTTTTTTTTCATGTCATTGACTCATTTAGACGATTTTTTATCCTCAGGTCCGACAAAATTTACTAACGATGTATCAACATGTACATTTATAATTGAAACTGTGAGTTTTCAAAGGTGCATCAGACAGTCATTACAAGTAATAACACTTATTAGTATTACTGTATTATAATTTCTTTACTAAGGTGCAGGTGTGTATTTTTATTGAACAGATATACATTCGATCTCCACAAAGCGATCGTTATTTCGTGATTAACAACCAACTTGATGTGTGGCCTAACACAGAAAACTCGATATTGGTAGAAACAAGAGTCCTCCAACGTCATAACTCAGAATCGAATCCTTGTGTGGCTGTGCATTTATTTAAAGACTGCAAAAGAAAATGTTTCCTCACTAAAATGCAAAATTTACTACCGTGCAAGTCAGTATATCATTACAATTGAGTAATTCAAAAAATAAATATTTGCGTTTCGTTATTTGTTGCAGATTACCATTCGCTAAAGAATTGAATAAAAGCTATTGCAATAGTACAAAACTTGCCAAAGAGTCTCTGTCAACTTACACATCTATCGTTCTTGGCACTGAAGTAAAAAATGGTTGCAACTGCATTTCTCCCTGTAACGAAATTGTTTACAAAGTACACTGGGAATATAATGAGCCAGTAGTCGAATATTACCTCACTATAGTTACTCTAACGACCCGTCACGGTTTAATTGAAAAATTACTTGAATTACCAATGTACGGCGTAATTAGTCTACTGTGCGACATTGGAAATATCCTGGGAATAACTTTAGGTTTATCACTGCTTTCAATTCTTTATGGCGGCATAAACTCCTTAAATGTGTTTTTTAAATGATCGTTTTGCGTAATTTTGTGTACTGTACTTAAACAGTACGTTTTACCCTCGACCAAATTACCCATAGTTCATATACACACATAACGAAAATATAAGTGCGATATTGTATTTTTAGTTTAGACTTGAATCACTGTGTTAACTCTGTATAATCATTGTGTAGTGGCTCTTGCGCTTTGACGAAATTAACAACACAGACCATGGTCCCAAAATTATACCTTAATATCACCTACTGTAACTACAATGCAAAAATTTCACTTCGCTGATTATATTTGTAAAGCATTTCTTTCACACAATTCAGAAACACGACTTTAAGTAGTAACTGCACGACAGCAAACAAAAGAAAATAGAAACAATAATATTCCTCTTAGAAATATGTACTGTATCTTAAAGTAAGATGCAGCAGAAAGTGCAGTGAAGTCTCGTAAATATACTGAGGCCAACATTAGTCACAAAAAAATGTATAACACACCATTCAAATTAAATTTTAAAGTGTTGACTTCAATATTTACCGTTATTTACAACCATTTTGCGTGAGAAACTGCACAGTCCTAATTTTCAGGTTATTACTTCTGAAAGTAATTCGTATTGTACTGTATTTTGATCATTTAAATTCTCACATGTACTTAAATTCTGTATCCAGCTTTAAAACTCTAGCAAATAATTTCTGATGTCATTAATAAAGTAGACATTGGGTTATACTTGATCTACAGTATTAATTTAAGTTTATTTGTATTTCAATTCTTTATGGCAGAATAAACTATTTAAATGTGATGTTTAAATAATTATTCTACTTACTTTGCCCAGCATTGTAGAAACCTGTCGACGTACATCTAGGACGTGTAGTTTCGTCTTGAACAACAGTTGATTTTTCACTGAAAGTGAAATTTAGTCAAAATTCGAGGGCAGCCATCTTTGAGAGAAAAAAAGTGGCGCCGCCCTTTGTTACAAAATCAAACCACTGCTCAAAAATAGACAATAACAAAAGTATGCAGACGAAATTTCCAAACTTTTTTCTTATCTACAACCCCTTCTAATAATCTTCCTTTTCAAAATTTTCTATATAAACAAATACCAAACACACTAAATCTTAAATTTACCATAACTTGAAACAAAATCAGGTTCAATCATTGATAGTTAGGAGTCGGCGAGCAGCACTGCTCGTGAAAACTCAATTTCACATCATGAAAAGAAATAAAGTACGCGTAATAAAATTAAAAAATGTCGACAATTTTTAATTACCAAAATTCAAAATTCAAAAATTTCAACTTTTAATCACACATTTCAAAATTACAGTAATGGATGGCACGGTATAATAATCTCAGTACAGTAGAGTATGCTGTCTCTCTATCTCAATGCTCAACTCTTCTTCTCTCTCTCTATCTAAAATCTTGCTATTTACTTTCTACTCACAATTTCACTCTTAGTTCATTCTCTCTAACATCTCCTCAACTTCTCTCAGTTCTCGAAAATCTCTCTTTCTAGTTCACGCTTAGCTATCCCTTAGACTCCTCGTTCCTCTCGTCTCTCTCTATCAACTTATTCTCTCGACCTCCTTTCTTTTCTCTCTCCGAGAGCTCTCTTTTCGCTCTCTGCCTGAATTCTCTCGTTTTTCCACTTTTTCTTATTTTTTCCAGCTCCCACCACTAGAAACTTTTCATTTACCTTATAAGAAGCATCTTTACTCCTTTGATTTCTTGTCTAGGCTCTCTTTTGTTCCCATCGTCTGGTTTTTTACCTTTTTAACTATACTGCTTAGAGAACTCTCTCTGTTGCCATATGCAGTTTTTTCCTCCCAAGTATTTAATCTAACCAACACCTGGCGTTGTCAAGTATTTCTAATGACAAATTCTTTAATATCGAGGTTAGACTAGTCTTCCAAATCCCAATTTACGTCATCAAAGTCAAGGGAAACAATCATGTAGAATGATACTCACTAACAGCTCTACATTCATCTTCTTCGTTAAACTCTTTATTTCAAATATATAATTTTATAAATTACACATGACACGCGTAATTGAAAAATTAAAATTGCAAAAGTATCAGCAGTATATTTTTTCAACAAAAGCGTGACCTGAATACACACATTACTCATTGAAGAGCTATAACGACATCGTGAACAAGTCAGAAATCAATGTATTAGTTATTTAGCAGTTACGGCTCACTCACGTGGAAAAAAAAGTAATTGGTAGCAGTGAAGAGTCGGCATTTAGAATTGCTCGTAAAAATTAAATTTCACATCGTGAAGAGAAATATCGAACGCGACCAAATTTTGAGAAAACGAGAGCAGTATCTACTGACTTTACAACAACAAACAAACGCGTCACCGGTGGAAGAATTTTTATATTGTACGATTATCGAAAAAATAAATTCATCAGTTTGCGTTTACTGTGAATAATTACTGGAACTTTTAATTTCTCATTGTGTTGTTATCAAATTTTTAAAAATTTTGGCACAATATTTGTACCATCTGCTTTTGTCACTAAAATATTCCTGAAAACAAAGCAATGAAACGAACGGCACGAAATAAAGCCAACTTGTTCCAAAAGTCATCGTTCCTACCGACAGCTGAGTAAGGGCCTGAAAATCTCATCACAGACTTTGATGACAATTTCGAGATATTTCCGTACAGACTGCACGTACAGATACTAGAGCTAGACTATTTTTACTACTGGAGAGTAACTTCAAGACACGGAAGACACAGAACATTCCTTTTTACAGTTTCCGCAGTAATGTCGTTTTCTATTTGTGAGCTCATTTTCGGCACTTGTAAAAAAATAAAAATTATTGTTTTAATACAAAAAAATTTGTCACGAAGGATTTGAAATATGTATCAAAATTTTAATTTCAACATTTAAAATTTGAACTATCAAATCTCGCAATAAACCACTAAATCGATTTTATTTTTCTCCTCTGATTGAAAACGGTGGTTGCGTGAATTAACACTTTTTCCAACTCACACACAAAAACAAAAAAAGTTAAAATTAAAAATTGAAAATTACCTTTAAAACATAAATTAACTCACACGTGACATGAATAAACATTTTAGATATTGACCAGTAATTAAACAGAATTGGGGAAGAAATAAAAATGTGTGATTTCATTTTGTTTAAATGTTGCCATAAAAACCAATTTAAAGTGAAGTGCTATGTTTCGACCATATTACTGTATACATTAATTTTTTTATTTAATTATATTCAGTGCTAAACTTTAAAATGTTACCGGATTATTAAAGGCAATAATTGTTGCATTCACAACAATTTCAAATCTCAAGCAGATTGGCCGATTGAATTATGGATGAAACAGTATATTGATTTAGAGCGGTGGTTGTTTGAGTTAGACATATACCAGTAATTGAAAAATTAAAATTGCAGAAGTGCCCGTAATACATTTTATCGACAAACGCGTCACCTGAACAAGCACATTAATTATTGCCGAGTCTGTAATGACACCACTTTCAAGTCAGAAATCAATGTAGAAATTATTTAGCAGCACGTGCAAGGGTCATACACGTGGAAAGAATAATCATTGATGGTTAGGAGTCGGCGAAGAGCACTGCTCGTGAAAACTCAAGTTCATATCATGAAGAGAAATAATAAAGTGCACGTAATAATCAACAAGCGAGACCAAATTTTGAGAAAACGAGTGTGGTTTCTACTTTCTTTACGAGAACAAGAACAAACTGACAGGACACCAGTGGAAGAATTTTTTGACCATTACCGTGAAATTAATTTTGTCAGTTTGCGAATACTTTTGCTAATCGTTGGAATTTTTAATTTCTCAATGTGCTCTTATCAAATTTTCAATCGAATCGATTATTACGCATCGACACCGATCGGCACCGACGTTGCAATAAACAGCGATCCTATAACGATGCCGAAAATTATGATTGGTAACATCGATACAGATTCGTTAAAACCGTACTGGGATATGGTAGAAAATCAAGTCGATTTTACGTTCCCTGTAAATCAAGTTCTTCTCGCGTTTGACGTGAGGCAAACAACGGTTAACTTCTCTGAATTTTGGGATGCTATGCGCGTGTCTCCGTACATAGAAGGAATACAATTAATTCACGTAAGTGACGGAGACAAGATATTAAAAATGATAAAATGAATAATTAATTCACTATGCGCAGGGAAATAGTATTTTGTTCAGTACACAATTAAAAAGCAGCAATTTGTCGGTAATAAATTGGCGCGATAACTTTGACCTTAGGGGATCTCGTACAGTCATTAATCTGAGTATAATCCATTCATGTTGTTCAATTCTCGATGTTATTCCAAAAATTGTAAAATTATTTCAGATGAAACGATTAGATTGGGAACAATCCTTAGAGTTCAGTTGCGTCGCGGAGTTAACAAAATACATGACTTCGTTACGGTACCATTGTTAGAAACTCGAATATACTCCCGTATACTGACGAGATTTTTTTTAATGCCAATTTTCAGATTGCAACAAATGAATTCATTTTTGTCGCCACTTACACATTCACTACGATTGTTCAATATTACAGACTCGAGAAAGTATGTACAAATAACTAACGTAGCAATTCTTGAATTGAATAATCACTTGTGGAAATCTATTTAGTACAGTGCTTTAAATACTCAACACAACCCGTGCGGTACCAGCGAAACTAAGATCCGTCAATGCATTGAAGATTGCCTTATCGATAAATATTCAAAGCTGAAATGTTGGTGAGTAAATTTCAAAATGAAAATACAGCGGATTTGCGCGAATCTATTTTGTTTTATGCAGGCTCCCCTTTATGCCTAGAAATTTAAAGATGATTGACTGTAGCAGAATTAGAAATCAAACTTTGTCGAAAACTGTATTTTTACAGTCAGTAGACGTAGTGAATTCTTATTTAAAAACTTGTTCTTGTATTAAGTCGTGTTCCACGATTAAATTTTACAATAAATTCAAGGGCAGTAACGAGATTGCTAACCAAACGTACACCATTTCCTTCGTAAACCAGCAATCAGAAATGGTTGTGACCTATCAAAAGTTTATCTATACGTTAGTAGATCTGCTCGTAGATATCGGAGGCACGTTGGGTCTGTTTTTAGGACTCTCGGTTTTAGCATTGTGTAATTTGTCACAACTATGCTTATTTCACGGCTATAAAGTCTTTACCCAAATAAACAACGCTGCATTCAAACAGTATTACGACTCCGTCATCGCGAGTGAATTTAAAAAGATCACGTGTCAAATTGCAAACAAATCAAACCCAAACTGGCAAAAACATTGCAAAATATTTTTAGGCTTTTTTTTGGTAATTACGTCAATCGTCCTCATTCAATTTAAGATACAATTTTATTTCGACGAACATACAAGAATTATTGTTATGCAGGAAGAAAGTAAAACTTTACAACTTCCGAATATAATTATTTGTGGTCAAAATAGCGTCACTGCTAACGCATTATACAACTACGCACTGGTTAAAAAAATCAGTAAATGCCAAGTGCACATGATCAACTATATCGATTCTGCAAAGAAACCAGACAGTTTTAATGGATCACTGGTTGAATATCTGTGGTCATTAACTGAACCGAGATATCACGTAAGTTGGTAATCAATTTTGTTTCTTATATAGGCACTACGCTCACGCAATTATTTTGTTTAGTTGCAGAACGTGAATTTGCACAATATTGTTGACATAGAGAAAAATCCCATCCAGATGGTGAACGCACTTTGCCATAAATATTCATTTTGTGAGTAAATAACTGACGCACTATTTTTTTTCATGTCATTGAAACTTTTAGACAATTTATTTTACTCAGCTCCGACAAAATATACTAGGGATTCATCAATTTATAATTTTTGCGTTGAAACTGTGAGTTTTCAAAGGTGCATCAGACAGTCACTACAAGTAATAATATTTAGTATTGCTGAATAACAATCTCTCCACTAAGGTGTACATGCCTATTTTTACTGAACAGATATACATTCTATCTCCACAAAGCGATCGTCATTCCATGATTAACAACCAGCTTGATGTATGGCCTAACACAGAAAATTCTATATTGATAGAAACAAGAGTCATCCATCGTCATAACTCAGAATCAAATCCGTGCATGGCTGTACATTTATTTAAAGATTGTAAAAGAAAATGTTTCCGCACTAAAATGCAAAATTTACTACCGTGCAAGTAAGTATATCGTTACAATTGAAGAAATTCAGAAAATAAATATTTGCGTTTCGTTGTTTGTTGCAGATTACCATTCGCTAAAGAATTAAATAAAAGTTACTGCAATAGTACAAAGCTTGCCAAAGAATCTCTGTCAACTTACGTATCTATCGTCCTTGGCACTGATGTAAAAAATGACTGCAAATGCATTTCGCCCTGTAACGAAATTGTTTACAAACTACACTGGGAATATAGTGTGCCAATACCGGTCGAATCCAGTTTAACTGCAGTTGCTCTCGCGTCCTCTCACAATTTAATCCAGAATTTACTTGAATTACCCATGTACGGCTTAATTAGTCTCCTTTGCGACATTGGAAATATCCTGGGAATAACTTTAGGCTTATCCACGCTTACAATTCTTTATGGCGGTATTAACTCTTTAAATATGTTTTTTAAATGATCGTTTCGTGTAATTTTGCACAGAGTATTTAAACAGCACGTTTTATCCTCGACCAAATTACCTATAGTTCAGACAAACACGTAACGAAAATATAAATATTGTATTTGTAGTTTAGGTATGAATCACTGCGGTAACTCCCTACAAGTAATTGTCTGGTGGCACTTGTGCTTTGACGAAATCAACAATGCTCACCACGGTCTCAAAACTGAACCTTAATACTACGTCACTAAAATGCAAACAATTTTACTTCCTTGATTGAAAACTTTGTTTTCAAAAAGTTCAGAAATATTCTGCAGTCTTTAAGTTGTGTTGCACGATAGTAAACATTAGAAATTAGAAACAATAATGTACATCCTGCCTTAAAGTAAAATGCCACAGAAAATACGCGGCAAAAAGTATCGTAAATACTTAGGCCTTCTAAGCGTCTTTCGAATTCAATTTTAAACTGTGGATTTCAATACGTTTAACGTTAATTGTACTCATTTTGCGTGAAAAACTGCACAGTCCTAATTATCCTGTTTTTACTTTTGAAAGTAATTTCTGTTGTACATTTCGATCATTTAAATTCTCACATGTACGTAAATCCAGTATACGGCATTAAAACTAGCAAATAATTTCTGATTTAATAATTGATCAATTAATTTAAGTTAATCCGTGCTTTCGATTCTTTATGGCGGAATAAACACTTTAAATGAGAGATTTGTGTATTAATTATTCGACCTACCTTTGCCCGGCATCCTAGAAAGCTGTCGACGTACATCTAGGACGCGCAGTTTCGTTCTGAAAAATATTGATTTTTCACCAAAAATGAAATTCAGTCAAAATTCACTGGTAGCCATCTTTGAGACAAAGATATTGGCGCCGCCTTTTAGTACAAAATCACAACACCGCTCAAAAATTGACACCGACGAAAGGAAGCAGATGAAAATTTCCAAATTTTTTTTATTTTATTTATAACCCTCTCAAAAAATCCTCTTTTTCTAAATATCCTTTATAAACAAATACAGCACAGAAACAAAACAAAACAAATTTAACATTTCGTTTATTATCATTTCGTCGCCATTTTGGTTTTCACTTTCTGCATTTGGAGAAATATTTTGCGGCAAGTGATCGCCGTTGTCTTTAAATGTATTTGATCCACCGATGAATGGAAATGATGGAAAATCGGTTTTTGGTAGGAAAGGAAAATTTGGTTCGTTTGCTTCGACAACATTCGCTCTAGTCGTGTCTTGTCGATTCGTGAAAAATAAATTCGGTTCACCAGTTGTCTGCTTCGATGACGTTAACAAGTTGTACAAATCCCAACCGTGAGAATTATCGTTTTTCGTGGTGGTGTCGAGTTGCGGTGTTGTCGATGTAACTCCAATTGATGTGTCGATTTGAGTCGAATTAGTGAAATTAAAATAATTTTCGATTCTGTGATCAATCGAAATTATTTGTGTCGCCGTTAAACGGATGTCCGACGTTGGTAATGTCACCGTCGACCATGTCGACATATTAGTCGAAGATGTCGAAGTAGCGTTTTGTTCGACTTTTTCAGTCTCTGTGTTCGATTCATTGGTTTCGGATGATTTTTGAATGTGCGATAAAATTAAATCCAAAATCGGTTCGAGCGTCGTAGTTATCGAACAAGCGGCCATTAGTCGATAACGAACGGTACCGTTTCTTCTTTCGGTTGACCGATTAAAAACATATTTCCAGTCACATTCGGCATTCTCATCCCCGACACCACTGCGGTGCCGATTGGTTGATCAAAAATATGAACACTCGATCCAGAATTACTAATCGACGTTTTGAGAGCCGCCATTTTTAATCGGTTGCAGACCATTTGATGATGTCGATCTAACTACAGTGATTAGGTGATCAATCGACACGATTTGTGTCGCCGTAATCGATTATTAGACGTTGGCACTGTCACCGTCGAAGTCGACGTTGTCGAAACATTAGTCGATAATGTCGAAGTCGTGTTTTGTTTGGCACCAGTCTCCGCGCTCGATTCATTCATTTCGGGTGATTTACGAATGTGCGATAAAATTAAATCCAAAATCGGTTCGATCGTCGTAGTTGTCGAACTCGCCGTCCATTGATGTACGAAAATAATTTTCTACGCTCTGGTGACCTCTAAACTCTCACGAGTAAAGTCTAAAAAAGTTTTTTAACGTTATATAAACAATACATTAATAAATTATTGTGCCCTCTTTTCTTACGAAGTATTTTACGGGCAGCTAATCAAACGTCTCCATAAAACTATCATTTTTGTCACATTAAAATTTATAAAACAAACAAATAAATTAGAAATCTGTAATCATCCACATTCCTAGTTAACAAAAAATTTGCACCTAACATTTTTTTGCATTGTTATAACTCTATTGCTACCTTTGACGTTTGAAATGAATAATTTCTTTTCATCGCTTCAGCTCGTTTGGAGACACTAATTGCAATATTTCATTTCACAGGACACTAATTTAAAAAAATCGCCTTCTTTCGAAATTTCCGTTACTCATTAATTCCTCAGCGGCATTTTAGGCACCTGTAAGTAAAAAAAACAATTTTTGTATTAAAAAAAAGCATCACAAAGAATTGGAAACATTTCAAAATTTTTATTTCAACTACCTATAGTAAAAATTATCTAAGATAAAATCATATCCCGCAATAAACCACTCGTTATTATTTTTCTCATACTATGGTGGATGGTACGGTATAATAATCTCTCAGTAGAGTAGGTATACTGTCTCTCTTTCTCAATGCTCAACTCTTCTTCTCTCTCTTTAAAATCTTGATATTTACTTTCTTCTCACAATTTCACTCTTAGCTCATTCTCTCTAAGTTCTCCCAGACATCTCTCTGTTGTCCAAAATCCCTCTTTCTAGTTCACGCTTAGCTATATCCCTCTGACTCCTCGTTCCATTCGATTCTCTCATCGTTCCACCATAGTATGTAGAAGAATAAGTAGCGGAACGGCGGAGTTTCCCTGTTGTCATATATTGAGGGCGCCACAGTCGCTTTGTGGTCACGTTTTTGTTCTTTTCTGCTTAATTTTCGACTGTGAAAGTGATCA
>JAQIWS010001041.1:0-13741 GCA_034696085.1 Stigmatogaster subterranea | reverse complement strand
TTATTTTTAAACTAATGGGGGAATTGGAGGTGTGAAATGAGCGGGAAATTGTAATTGCGCGTAATTAGCGTTCGTTGTTCTAGTAACGGAATTACGATTAAATTGCTTTATTTAGGTTATAAATAGGATTAAATTGAACTCACGAATTTTTTTTGTTTACTTAGCTCGTCTTCGTTATCGAACGATTTAGTTTTCTTCCCGCTGACTTTAAGTTTAAAGCCACGCTGACAGCTTGTTTAGAAACAGCGAACGTGGCGCCATCTGTCGTCAGAAAACTCAAGTTTTAGTTCCGGTGCAGTTGTCGACTTGCGGGAATGACCATTTATGACGTCACGTTTAACTATAAAAAATTGTAAAAATATGTATATTTTTCGTCTATTCATGAACATAAATTCTAATATTGTTACGTAGAGGCTGTACACGTAAACAAATGACGTCACATCGAATCACGTGCATATTTTTCAAAATGGTTTCATCGTTTTAAAATATAGGGTAAGTTCGATGTAAGTTGTTATTGCTAGAAAAGAATGAGTCTTTACGTGTTACTCAACCTCAGAATGCCGAAAGGTGAATTTTTGTTATCAATTGGGGCAATATTCCTAAACTTGTGTTTACTCAAAATGATAATTTTGTTATTTGCAGTGGTTGATAGTCTCAGGAAAGGTGACGTGAGAGTGGAAAAGATGTAAGGAAAGAGTGAGAAAATGCGAATTGTTTTGTTTAAAAATAAAGAGTGCGAAGAAAAATTTAAGGAAAAATTGTAATTAAAGTTTGTTAATCTTGTGTGGTGATTTATTGTTTCTGTAGCGCGAAAATTAATTGTAGGTTACAAAAATCTAAATTTTGTAATCAGAAAATATTTATTTCGACCCTGTAGTACACGTCGTGAAAATTTATTTGGTCTATTTACACGCAGTGACAAAAAAACTTACAACATAAGTAGCTAAAAATTAAAAGAATTATTTTCGATACCAGATAATAGTTTTATTAAACTGACATTTATTCGCTAGATTTTAGCCCTGACTAACACCTGTCTAATAATGCCAAGCATACTGCAGATCCCCACGCCAAAGAATTTCGCGGGTCACGACATCGAAGGAGAATTACGCAGTTTGCGGTACCAAACTTTCCTTCAACATCTTCGACAACTTCCAATCAATCTACGAATTCTGCCTCTTCCTGTACTAAATCCAGATGCGAAACTAGCAATACGTTCCACCACACGTAGAATTTTGACATCTCAAGTTGACACCGAATTAAAAACTTCATCAACACGTTTCCACGATTACTCGAGCACCACAAACAATAATTTATTTACTGCAACTTCCTTACACTATCACGGTCGTAACTCGTAAATTTCTCATAAAATCGTTTTTAGCAATTAGCAACAACTATAAAAAAAGAAAAATATTTGAGAGAGTCACATAATGACAGTGAAAAACAACGCTGAACACGTCATTGATTTTCTTGATTCCTGCAAAAATCCATGAATAATGTAGTCACTCGATGACGAGCCGGAATCACTCGCACGGGTTCCACCTTCTTGAAACAAATCTTGAGCGAAAGATTGGCTTTATCCTAAAGTTTCAAAATGTTTTGTTAATACTACGAATTGAATTAAATCACAAAAACTTTTGTGATTGTGAAAATGTCCACGAAACCTGGACTATCTTTTACTCGTCATTGCTAAAGTGAAACGTCATTGGTGAATTAATTTATCTAATCGATATCTTCAGCTAACGTGAACAAATCGCTGTACCCAAAAATATCGTTCCACAAACTTAAATTTCAGTGTTAATAATGCCAGTTTTCATATCCTAAACCTTTCTAAACCCAAACTGAAAACTCAAACCGATTTCACTCTATTTTTTCCGTTACAATATTACAATAACACAATGTTACAATCTCGCCCTTACAAAAATTTACAAAAAGTTTCACAATTTAATAAAATTCGCATTTTTAGAATTACAAATTGGCACTAAGAAAAAATACAAAGTTGTGGCAGAAATAAAACATCCCCCTCTGGTTAACATTAATTGCACAGTTAATCTGTAATGAAATAAAAATCTCTTTATTCATTCAAATAAAATATTGTGCATAAAATATGTAGAAATAGTTCTTCATTTATTAGAACAAAATACGTGATATCACTAGACCGAAACATTGATGCTGATAGACGGAGAATATGAGAGAAAGCTACTGTAGTTGATGCCAGTAGTTTGCAGTTGTTAAGATCAAAATATCGAGTTATTAAAGTTTAACCTTCAAATGTAGTTAATAGCATAAACTAAAGATGCGACATTTGCGATTTACCAAATGGCTGCGGAAACTACCAACAACGCTATCTTTGGCGCAAGTCGAAAAAATTGCATATAAACAATTTTGAAGGTGAAATAAACAACGCAAAATAAAACAAATATTGAACTAAATAATTATTAATAACAAAGCAGTTAACTTCAAGTACTAGTTCAAAGTATCGAGATGTACTATGAGCAATGAGCACCATAACAGTATATCACGCACACGAACGGGTTAATAATTTAAATTTGTTTAAAATTTTTTCATTAATTACACATTCAAAAACTCATTTGAAATCATGGATAACAAATTGTTACACAACTTAAGCTACAAATAAGCGACTACTTACGCAGAAGCAAACGTGATTACGCGTAAAAACTGAGAACTACGGATTTCGTAATCACAGTTGCCCAAATTTTGGACAAGCAAAAACCACAGTATTAGCGGGTTGGTGTTAATTTCGCAAAAACATTTTTACATCCATCACGATGTTAAACAATATTCATCATCGTGTGGTGTAACGATGCACCAATGCCGAGTGACAAAATAACAATTTTGTTTTTAAAATACGATGTCACACAAATAGCAAATATTTTAAGCAATTAATTCAACTATCATCAAAGGGACAAAAGCCGATGCCCAAGCAAACAACGTAAAACGGTGTTACATACTTATATTGTAAAATTCTTAACTAAGAAATATAAATGTCACAAATTGGATCTACAGTACATTTGAAGTCAAAAATGGAACTTCAAAAACTTCAAAAAAATGCAATATTCACAAATATTCTGGCGTAAGATTCAACAACTTATGACGACCCAAGCGCCTGAAACCTTACTCTATTTTAATACCAATAAACAATTACCCAACCGTCAAAAATTAGATTTTAGCAATTCCAATATTTATCGTTAATGTAACGCAACAGAACACAAAAATTGAACCAATATGTAAATATAGTTTCTATATTGCTATTTCACTCACTATCTAAAACGGAATAGTTCAAGTTAGAGATTTAAATTTGATTTCGAAAATCCAACGTTGCACGTCCGAAATTCAAACATGTACTTCATACTAGTACTAAATAACAACCCGTCAAACCAAAATGTAAATTATTGTACTATTGTGGATTTCTATTTTAAACTGTTTATAAATTCAAATTAAAAAGAAAAAAACTCGTACGGAGCAGTTCACAAAGTAAATTTTATGCATAAATAGCAGATTAATAATTACTTTTAATTTTCAAAATTCAGCGATCACTGCAGAGCACCACGTGATAAATGCAATATTAAATTAAAGCAAAAGTAAAAATTTACCAAAAATTTGTCTTTAAGATTACTTGGCAGTGCACAATTTTTTTTAACCTTAACCATCGTGAGCAACTTTTAGTATTCAAAATATAGAACAGAATCGTATTTTCAATTGTATAAATTGAAAATCTGGTTTACTACGTATACAAGAAATTACGTCAGTTTCAAAATTACAACTACTGTACTGTACTAACGTGTCTATTATAAGTAATGTGTAACAATAATATATCCCCAACATAAGTGCGAACAGGACTTGACTCAACCTTGTTATTCACGGCTTTTTCCAATAAAATAACAAAGTAAATTAATACAACTCAAAATAAATAACGATTTTTCCTTATTTAAACTTTGATTCTGTGGGTTTTATTCATATTTCTTGCAGTTCGATCTCAATCACGGTACGAAATTTAAATCACGTTACCAAAAAAAATACAAAATTTTTTTTTCAAATCGCACCCTTTTTTCAAAAATTTGGCAGTGCGATTTTAAAAAATTGTCAAATTATGGTTTTTTTTGTCATTTTAACCCTAATCGGAGAAATCGCACGTCAGTGTTAAAATTTAATGTCAAATAAAATGGGAACATTTTTTCACTGAGTAAAATCTGAACAAATGTGAACAAAATCTTCCTTAATACACAAAAGAAAAAGAAAAGCATAAAACGGAATTCAGAAACTGCTTAAATTCAGAAACTTGCAAAAAAGTCGCGTTGACTCATCAACGTCGTATCATAATCAAAATTTAACTTCGAAATTTCGACATAATTCAATCACAAAATAGTTTTCCTTCGCTAAATTACACATTCAATATTTTTGAAAAATTATCTAACAGTAGAAAATACATTTTAGATTAATTATCATTGCGAAATTATAGAACATAATATAAATTGACAAAATAAATAATTAAATTTAAACAACGAAGCAAAAATCAACACAAGTCAAAGCTCATTTAAGATTTGCACAAATTCCTAGACCATACAATAATTTTAAAATTATTGAGTAAACGATAAAAAAAATTGGTAAATCGTATTTAAGGCGTTGAAATGAGGAAATGAGAGAGGGTAATGGAAAAGCAATTTTCTACGTCCAGTTATCAGTTACTAGAATTTTGCTTTTCTCTATTCCACCAATTTATTAAGTTCACTCACGATCTGTTATAAAGATTATATAGACGTAAAAGAATTGTTTATAAAAGCTTAGTATATACAAATCACTGCACCTTTACGGTTGCGTAACCTGAATATATAAGTAATCCGCAGTGGATTTCTAGAGTAAAATTATAAACCATCGAAATTTAGTTTTTAGCAAGTAGATTAAATTAACCTATAAGATACGGTGAATACCAAAGTAGGTAAAAAATTATTGTAACGTGACTTTAAAAATTGAAGAGCATTGTACACAAAATTGACCAAAACCAGAATCACTCAGTTTCAACAGGAAAAACATTAGGATACCTTTTCAAACGGATTTTCAACATATATAAATAAAATGAAAATCGAGTATTTAAGTTAACAGGTTTAGTTATTTGAGGAACTCACTGGAATTGACATTTTTTATGTTAAACACCGTTGTAAAAATCTCGTGATAAAGGCTTGCAGGACAAGATTGTAAAATAATTTCGAATATTTTCTAATCACAAAAACCATTTACAATCCAATATTTACGGACTTCGGAAATACAAGCAAACTGTGTAGCACGAGTTCAATAAATTCAAAATTCATTCATCAGCGCTGCACTAAAATTCAAACATGTGCTGGTTTAAAATTAACATTTAATATTTATAATTATACCGATTTTACCACCTATGGCAACGTCTTAATACGGTTAAAAAGAAAAAATGAAGTAGAGTACGGTATAATACCAGAAGTAAATAAATATTTACGTCTGGTAATACTGTTGGCTAATGACTAGAAACTGTATTATAACACAAAATTGTTTACACATTTCGTATTCACATTTGGTTTACAAAAGTAAAAATTTTGTGCTAGAAAAGAATTTATAAATTACAAGTTAAATAACAATCACAAATTTTCTAGTAGGAGAATCGTTCCACTGACGGCATTAAAATTATTTACCAATAGAAATCAGTTTTCAGTGAAAAAATTAGTACGGGGCAATGTCAAGAAATAAGATCAATTCTCCCCATTTACAAATCCATCACTAATTTAATAAAATTACCAATACTCAGTGAGTGAAACAAATAAACAAATTTTTTTTTTGCGTTGTCGTAAATTAAAACTTTAACTTAAAAAAAAAATTTCTTCACTCACAAATATTTTTGCGTACAGTTCAAAGCATTCTCCACTCTTCCTCAAAATAGCAAACTTTTACACTAAGAAACACTCAAAAGATAACAAATGGACTTTAGATATTTGCAACGGAAAATACTTAAACAGTGTACAATTTTATAATTTTCAAAAAATTATGCAAATGTTTCACATTAGGAAAAAAAAATTCACCGTGGTTCAAATATTACCAGAAGTAAATAAACCTGGTTTATTTACTTCTGATATTACCAATATATAACGAAAAAAAGTTCACTATTGTTCAAATATTGAACTTTTTTTCTTCATATATTGGCAATATTCAAGAAATCAAAGTAAACAGTTTATCAGCAGTGAAGATCCATAGAACACGGTATATTACAATTTCATATTTAACAAGTTAAAATTGATTTCACATATAAATAGAATATCCTACAGTATTTGTTATTCAGTCAACTAACGACTAATCAAGTTTTATCACTCCCGTAAAATACAATAAAAATTAATTGGAGTGATTACAATGCTAAATTTTTTTTTTTTTTACAAGTAGTAGGCAAGAAGATGTGATTAGTAATTATGACGTCTGACGTAAGTTTGGAGGAATTGCGAATCGTTCTTTCATCGTTGTTGACATCAAACGAAGCTCCCGCCGAAGAAATAGAAAAATTAGTGACAGCAATCGAAAAAAATTCAAAACATTAGTGGGTTACAAAAATCTAAATTTTGTGAACAGACGTTGTATGATTATTAATCCTCGCTTTTATCCTCGTAACTGCGGAAAAATTATCCCAGAAAATACTCAAATAATAATTGTTAATGGCTGAAAATTAGTGGAATTATTTTCGGTTATAAAATTCTCATTAGAATTAACAACACAGCGACGCCCATGTTGAATTACGCTAGTCGAATGAGATACCTCGTACGTGTTACGGGATCGCGACATCTGGCGCACAGGAGAATTATTACGGTCTGCGGCAACATCCGGGTGGTTTACGCAATAAAAATAAACTTATGAAAATTCAGGAAGATCTTTGCCAAGAAATTTCTTTTTCTGACATCTTCAGTTCTTTAAAAGAAAGTAAAGTACGATAATGGATTGCAGGTAAAAGGTGTGACATGTAAACGAACATAAAATTTCACCTGGGGGAGGTGAAAATTGTGCTGAAAATAAGTAAAAACGCGAGTAACTAAAATGCCTTGAATTTTTTTCTTCTTATATTGGTAATATTCAAGAAATCAAAGTAAACGGTTTATCAGCAGTGAAAATCATTATAATAGGATATAAAATTGTACGTACTCAATACAACAAAAATGTTTCAAAAACAAAGAAAATTTGCTTATTTTAGTTTTAATTATTCTTTAAGCCCATTGCCGATCTAAGCTGAAAATATCAAGGATGAGTTTTAAGCTGAGTTCGCAATGGGTGTTAATAAAAATTGAAATACAAACAGCAACTACAAAAGCATGACCATGGACCAATTGGTCAGTGAACCATGACCGTTGATTGCTAAGATGGGCGGGAGAGCGAAAATTTATTTGTATTTTCAAGACAACGACAAAAATTTATTTTATCGCATCGTAGTATCTTGTTGTAATAAAAATAAATTTTCGATGTGACCCGTGAGAATAATTGTAAAAATATATACTACACATGTGTGAGTGCGTAAATACTGTACTCATCATCAACTAACGGTATTTCAGTTTGCAAAATAAATAACACGCAAAAGGATGCTAACAGCATCAGAACATCAAGTACAGTACTAAAAATACAAAATGTAGGATTTACAATAAAATAATAACTCGTTAATTTAAAAGGAAATAAATCGTAGCACAAGTAGAATCAAAATTAAACGTTGTCGGAACAAGTAAACCTTTTTCCATCAAAGTTAAAATCCTCTCTGCAATAAAACGTAACTTAAAATTTACGAAAAGTATAAATTCTCGTAACAACGCAATAAAATGCAACTTGATAGACAAGTGAGCGATAATAACCATACATAACGGTGGTTGTTATACATTTTAAGCAACAAATCTGAAAAAAAAACGGAGAAAGGCAAAGAAACCAAGTGAAGAACAAACAGTGGCTTAAGCCTAATATTAAGAATTTAGGATAAATAAAATTCCATAACCAAGTACAATATTTTACACATTACTCACTTCGGAATTTTGTTCGGTCGTCAATGATGTGTTTTCTGACCAAGGATCACACACAAAGTTAATTTCCTATCGAGGTAGACTTTTGTTGGGAAAAAGGAAACGTCTTTTTAGCCCGGCATTTACTTCAGTTACATGTTTTCATGGCTACCAAACTGCTGTCCTGTTGTAAACGGTGAACTTGAAAATTATGAATTGAAACAAAGTACCGGTATATAAAACACGATAAAAATTAAAATTTGGTTCGGTAAATCTATTACCAAATATTAATTCACAAACGATTATCCATTAGTCGCACAAAAGCGTGATTTGATTTTCGTAACCCTAACCGTGATCGAACCATAACTGAAAATACAAACCAAAAGTGCTAATTCTTTCTATTGCTTTATTGCTGACAACGATTTTAACTTATTTAAACTTCGATTCGGTGCGTTTTATTCATATTTCTCGCAATTTGACCAAAATCACGATACGAGTAATTCGTGAAAACGCATCGAACGTAAACGAGTCCGCCCGGTCGGGAACCGCGGGATCGCGCCACCGCAGCGCTCCACGCGGCACCACTGTAATGTGGACAGCAAACAGTGTGAACTGTGAACTACTGTTGCAACGGACAAAATCCCATAAAATTTAAATTAACATTATTTAAATCAGCACATTACGTTACCGGAAAAAAAATCCAAAATTTTACAATTTTTTTTTCAAATCGCAGCCTTTTTTCAATAATTTGACAGTGCGATTTTGAAAAATTGTCAAATTGTGGAATTTTGATCATTTCTATATCCCAATCGCACAACGAGACTGAAATTTAAAGTCAAATAAAATGGGAAAAACAATTGCAAACTTGAACAAATTTTTCCTTAGTACATAAATATAACCAAGCACGCGCAAAAAAAAAAATTACTGTGACATGGAATACAATGGTGAACGGAATTAAGAAACTGCTGAAAAACAAACTTGCAAACAAATCGCGATCACTCGTAAATCAACATCTTACCGTAATCAACTTCGAAAATTCGGAATAATTCAATCACAAAATAACCTTCCTTCGCTAAATTACACATTCAATATACCGGTATCGATTAAATATAATGATAAAATATAACCGTAGAAATTCGGAATGGTCTTAACAACGTTGTAATTCGAT
Source organism: Stigmatogaster subterranea (assembly GCA_034696085.1). NCBI lineage: Eukaryota > Metazoa > Arthropoda > Chilopoda > Geophilomorpha > Himantariidae > Stigmatogaster > Stigmatogaster subterranea. Next base: position 4,573 of record JAQIWS010001041.1, on the reverse strand, counting down.
TCTTCAACTGAAAACTTACCACGTGTTGAAGAATAATTTAACTCACTGATTAAAAATTGTACAGATTTTACTAACATTTTAAATAAAATTTTAACACGGTGACGCAAAAGATAAAATTTTTTTTTATCAAAATTATGCTATTTTAGTTTAGAAAATTCGTTAACTAAACTCAGAAAAAATAAACCAACCTGAGCAACTTTTAGTATTCAAAATATAGTATGATTCTAAAGATTTAGATTTGTTTTTTTAATTGCACTCTTTATTCAAAAATTTGGTAGTGCGATTTTGAAAAATTGTCAAATTATAGATTTTTAATAATTTTTATCCAAATCGCACTTCAATAGAGAAATTCAAGATCAAATAACATAGGAAAATATTTTCAAGAAAAAATGAAAAATTGAACAAATTTTTCCTTAATACTTGTACATTGAATTGAGTAAATAAGTTAACAAATTCAATTTTTTGAGGAACTCACTGGAGTTGACATTTTTTAGATAAGTTCGACTACTCACTAGGTACACAAACCATTTACAATCCAATCTTTATGAACTCGGGAAATAAATGGTGTAGTACCGGTGTGTGTAGTAATGTCATAACACGATTAAAAAGAAGACATCAAGTAGAGTAATTCCAGAAGTAAGTAAATATTTACCACTGGCTATAGAAACTAGATTTCGACATTAAAGTTTACATATTTCGTATTCACATTTGGTAAATTAAAACTAACTTAAAAAAATTTCACCATTCGCAAATATTTTTGTGTACAATTCAAAATTCTCAAAATAAAGTTGAGTTATATATATATACAACGAAATACCGTAGTAAATTATTAAACTATTTTGGTGTAGATAACAATTGGATTTTAAATATATTTCCAGTTAAAAAAAAATTGAAACAAGCACAAAATAAAAAAATTTTTGTCTTTCAACGGTTTACAGTATTCAAAACAATTCTGAGTTTTGCTACAGCCCATTGCCGAACTTAGCTGAAAATATCAAGGCTGGATGAGTTTAAGCTGAGTTCGCAATGGGTGTTAATAAAAATTGAAATATAAACAACAACTACAAAAGCAATTGACCACGGCAGGCTTCACGCATGGGGGAATATATCAAAAATAAATCATACTACTATCAAAATTAAACGTTGTTGGAACAAGTAAGCCTTTTTCCATCAAAGTTAAAATCCTTTCTGCAATAAAACATAACTTAAAATTTAAGAAAATGTTAAATTCTCGTAACAACAGAATAAAATGCAACTCGATATCGAATCAAGCGATAGAATTGAATGTCGACAACGGTGGTTAATATACACTTTAAGCAACAAATCTGAGAAAACAGAAAGGAATAGAAAAGATTTAAACCTAATACGTCGTCACATAGCAACCAAGTGAAGAACAAACAGTAACTTAAGCCTAGTATTAAGAATTTAGGGTTAACACAACTCCACGTTGAAATTCCAAAATCAAGTACACTATTTTTTACATTACTCATTTCGGAATTTTGTCCGGGCGTGCATGATGTGGTTCCTTCCCACGGACCACACATAAGTTAACTTCCTATCGAGGTAAACTTATGGGATGGAAAAAAAGAAACGTCTTTTTAGCCCGGCATTTGCTACTGTTACAAGTTTCCATCGGTTACGAATTTTACGTGACAATAAAGAAGAGCAATCTAGTGGCTATATACGTAAACATATGTTTGCTCTTTTTACGATGTACTGTACGCTGGAAGAGGAAACTTCTCACAGCATTCGGCACAGAAATATTTAGGAATAAAATCGTATATAATCGGCTAAAATCCGCGTAAAGATCACAGAAATTTCAAGTTTAAAAAATGTGAACTTACTTTATTCAGTGTTTACAAAGTGAGATCTTGCTGCGCGCGTCGTCGATCTCGGTTTCAATACTTCGTCATCCTAACACGACATTAAAATTCCAGAGTATAAAAAACTTAAAATTTTCATATTTTGTAAAATTCTCACGACTGCTGCTGCTATCTTCCCTGATGTCGGAGCAATTCATCGCAGTTTGTTTCGATTTTCCTCCTTTTCGTGAGCCTCTTCATTTTGCAATCTGCTAACTTCGGCTTTTATCCATATCTTTGTAGAAAATCGTTGTAATACCTACAAATATTGTTCGACAAGCTTAAATAAACCAAATAACCAACATTTTACTGTATTTACTTTGTTATTAGAGCTTCACTGCTGTAAATCTGTATTTGTTGCAAATCTTGTTGAATAATTTCCTGACCAAAAAACTTAAACAGAGTAAATTAGGACGTTAAGTAAAAATTCAACCACGGTATAATTTTTTCGAGCAAACTACCGTTATTCTTACAAGAAGTTTTGTTTACACTTATGCATCAGTTGATCCAAGTGCGCGACTGTTTGTCGAAACTTTTGGTTTCTCTCGTTCGTGTTGAATTTGTTGAGTTGAGTTATGCGATAAATTATTCGGCCAATTTTTCTTCGTGTTCCTGTAACCAGAGTGTCAAAACCGATACCACGAAGCAATCCTGAAAAAGCTGTGCAATCTCATACAGCAAACAGCTCCAAAAAAAAAGTAATCAGCGAAATTTTGCCGCACCTTGGACAAAACTAGTAACAACATTTGTGAATTTGACTGCAAATCACTTCATTTTGTCTTTAACTTTGACTGTTTGGTCGGAAGAGTTTGCTACTGTATCGGAGTTTACAAATGACGTAATAAAGTACCACAAATATTTGTTTACTGCAACTTCCTCACACTATCAAATCGTAATCTCGTAAATTTCTCGTAAAATCGTTTTTTTTATTTATATAAGATTTTTTTCCAGTTGCAATTAGCTACAACTAAAAACGAAAAAAAAAACGAAAAACAAAAGCGGAGATCCCCGCAACAACAGCAAATAATAAAACTGAACAAATCATTGATTTTCTCGATTCTTGGAAAATCAATGAATATTATAGTGACCACTCGTTCATGGGCCGGAACCACTCGCATGGTCTCCATCACTCGCACGGTCTCCATCACTCGCACGGTCTCCATCACTCGTACGGGTTCCATCTCTTTGAATCCCATCTTGATCTAAAGGTTGGCTTTGATCCTAAAATTTCCCAAAATGTTTTATTAATACTACGAATTGACATAAATCACCTGGACCAGGAAAACTACCGTACTAACTTTTACCTCACCATTGCTAGAGACGTGAACCGACATTGCTGATGAATTAATACTATCAACACAATATAAAATTTCAATTTGGTTAAACACTTAGAAATCATCCAATAAGATAAAATATATTAACTTCTCTTTATTTGGAACCTGTCCCGATGGTTTTTTTCCGACCTGCTCTAAGGCTCGTTCGAACCACTCAATTCGCGCTTCGCTTTCTTTAACCTTATCTTTCAGCATTAAATATTCTTCATGCAATTTTTTAGTTCTTTCATAATAAAACAGCCCTTGGTCATCCTTTGGCACATATTTACTTTTTTTCATAGATGTTATAACATTTGCTATAACATTTTGCGTGTCGGTATCATCATCATCGACATCCTGCAATAGGATAGCATGCAAAGATTCTGCCGAAATTCCCGTTCCACTTCCGCAAATTGTACTTGTAGCTGAAATTGCGATGTGACCAAATTTTTTAATTTCAACTTCGTCCATTTCAACTTCGTCCATTTCCCTTAATTCAAAAAAATTTTTAGTAATGATCAGCATCAGCAAGAAAAATGCGACTAGAATTTGAATATACGTACATTGTAATTACTATACTGTTGCCGAATTTGCTGACGAATTCCTGAAATTAAACAAATTTAAAAAAGGTTTTTCACATTTTAAATCAAGTATTTTAAACGTAATGTGCACGTAAAGGAGAGTTCAAGTCAAAATTCCCAGATGCAAAATCAGTTTTCAGTTCAACGATTAATGTAATAAACACAAGCAGTTTTTCAATTGGTGTTTTGAGTGTCGAATAAAGTTAATTCGGGGATCTCCTAATTTTAATTCCACCTTTTCTCCCAATATCCAAAATCTCATGATTTTTTCCAAAAGCACAACATAACAAATTTATATTATGTCGTCCATGTTCAAATTTCCAGTTATTTACAATTTTTTTCTAATTTTTTTTCGATAAAAACAAAAATAATAAAATTTTGTGTGAGTAATTTTCTGGAGATCTTTCTGGAGTTTAAAAACGACATGAGTTAATCAGAATAAAACAAATACTAATGGCGAGAAAAAGAAATTGATCTGAAGAAGAAAAATTTCTTAAAATCGAATGAAAAAAAATAAAAAAATTTTTGTGTGTTTTGGAAACGAATAATTCAATTTTTCAAAAAAGTTTGTATCGAAAAAAGACAAAAGTGTGCTCTTCGTGTGTAAAAACATATTCTGTATTCCAGTCTGCGTGGAAATAAACGTTAAGCAAACAAAATGTCAAATAAGAAATCATCAAAAATAGAACGATTTTTTTTTAAATTCTATTTCATCTATGCTGGGAAACGAATTTCGGGATATATGTTTATTCTACGTACTTCTCTATATGTAAAATTATTCTGTCAAAACTACTAAAACAATTTGCGGTAGCAAATA
>JAQIWS010001040.1:0-13742 GCA_034696085.1 Stigmatogaster subterranea | reverse complement strand
TCAATTCTCCATAACATAAAAATTTAATTTGAATAAATTCGTTCAAATGAAATAATCAAACTCAACATCAAAAATATCTTTCAGAAAATTTAATTAACCAATTTTCGCTTCGTTACATCAAAAATAAAGATAATAACTGTACGAAGTCGTTTTCATGTTTGTAAAAGAGCAAAAATCGTGTAGTAAAAACCGAAAGCTGTTCAGAAAGCGCCGTTATTATTTATGTTACAGATTCCAACACCAGACGGCGACCGTGAAATTTTTTTTGGTTGAGAATGGGTTCCATGAGCTGGCGTTATTTGGCGCCCCTCGTTCGTTTAGTGCGGTGTGAGGAGAGTAGTGTGTAATATTTGTGGTTCTGTGTCATGTAGGACGAGAGCGGAGTCAGCCATGGATTTGACGTCGTCTTTGATGGAGGCTCTCTCCGGGACGGCTAAGTTTAAACGGATTGAACAGTTGAAACGTTGGGAAGAATCGGAAACGAACAAAGAATCGTCCGTACTCAAAGAACGGACCAAGAAAATTAACTTTAGCGACGGTTGCGTCTTTTTGGCCGCCTGTGCTGCAGGGGATAAAGATGAAGTGGAGCGACTTGTAGCCAAAGGTGCCGATATCAATACGGCCAACGTGGATGGGCTCACTGCTCTACACCAGGTAGATAAATACACCTGGAATATTCACCTTTGATTAAATCGGATTAAGTACGCGAGTTATCGAGCATACACTCGAGCAATATCGTTTGCACGGAAAACCAATATGGCTGCTTCCCGCTCCCGAAGGAGCTCGAGCCGGGGCGGTGAAAAGTTGTCTTAAAAATCTTTGCTGTTTGTTTCCTGTGCGATTTACGTGTAGCCACTTGTAGCACAGGTGCTCGAGAATAAGTCGGGTTACGTGAGGTGATTGAGATTGATTAAATTAAAAATAAACTAAACGATGAGCAGAAAAAAATTTCCCCCGTGATTTTATAAGTTAAAAACCCTTTAAATTTTTTTTCTAAATTTCAGTTTCGAGTAAAGTGTCACACATCAACCGAAAAAATGAAATAACGTTAAAAGATAGACGATGAATAACGCTTTTCTATTTGTACTTTGAATGCGGTGTTATTCTATTAATGGCCCACGAGTGCATTGAAGCCAATTTCCTCATGCAAATATTATGCAATGATAAAATTAGGCGTGATTTTTTATTCTATTTTTTCTTAACGCCAGGGTAAACAATTTTAATACCCAGTGTCATAAGTCGCATCATCCAATTCCCCATTTTTTTGTGTAGTTTTTTGAGCACATGGCGTGAGCAATCAGTGTGTAAAGAGTAAACTAAAAATAACCCACGTCCTCACTTCAGGATTTGCTGTAAGATAAAACATTAAAAGACCATTTATGATACACACAAAGTAACTCGCATTCCTAAAGCGCAAGCGATGAAAAATATTTTCCCCTCCTCTCCGTCATATTTTTTTCCCTTCTTACTTCATTTTCGTTTCCGTAATTTTTCCTCCATAACTTCATTTTTTTTCTGTATTTTTTTTGAAACATCACCGGGGGTCAATGACTACTTGTAGGGCGCCTAATTTAGACCATGCTGTTCATATTTATACTTCTGAAGAACGAAACAAGTAAAAAGAAAGCAGGCAGACATAATGAACTGGAAAATGTTCCACTCTAATTTATTTTTCTATATTTTTTTTTTGAGGGTGTGAAAGTGAAGGTGAACACTCAAGTTTAACTAGAAAATAATTTAATCTGCTAATTACTCAACTTCTCTGCTCTCACTGATTATCTATAACCACTCTGGATTTAAGCCAAGTAAAAAGCGTGAGAACTCTCGTTTCTCTTTTAATACATGTCAGAAAGTCAAATTTTTTCTCAAAATTTTTTGAATTTTATTCTTCAACTTTTTTAAAAACTATGTCCACAAAACAAAAAATGAAATTGTGGTTCAAAATTATAGTTTAGATTTTGATTTATCTGAAGACGCGCAACCAATGTCCTGGTGAGTGCAAGAGGTAAAATTGGTTTTGGTTTATAGGGTAATTGCGAAAGAGTACAGAAATCTTTTTGTTTGTTTTTTTCTTTTATGTATAAAAAAAAATTTATTATTCATAGTTTTCTGTGCTGCTGCAGCTGTATTTTTTCTTGCAATTTAGGACCAGCTGTACTCATACACACTGATCTTTTGTTCGAAGATAGATACTCTACTTTGGCCAAGTTTTCTCCTTGCCAGTTGTTCTTCTTACGCCAACCCTGGCATCTAAACTGAGGGAATTGTCGTATGGTTCTGCCAACTGCTAATTAACTATTCCTATTCTCGTGGAAGTTTTATGAAACTTGAAAAGAATTCTCTATCTTTAGATTACGATCTTGGACGTGTGTTTGTTTTCTTTTAATTTACGTTTTGCTCGTAAAATTTACTCCTAATTACTCTTAAATCTTTGTCTACGTGAAATATCGAAACATTAACTGATTGAATTTTGATAGTTCTACTTTTTTTTTGGAGTATTTGTGTATATAACGTATTTAGTTTTAACTTTTTTGAAACGCAACCGCTCTTTTTTGTGCTCAAAGTAGGCAAAGTGCCAGTGGTTTTAGCTTGTGTTTTTCTCACTTTAATTTAAGCCTTTATGAATAAAAATGTTTTGTATTCATTCCCAAGAAACCCGGTTAAAGGATTAATCAAGTGATGAGTAATTGGCATATTTTAATATTTGACAGTCGAGAAAAAAAACGTTTAAAATATATTGGGGTAAGTCATAGTTTGAGAAGGAAATAAATGAAAAATGATGGCGTGTTGGTTGAATTTAAATTTGTTTTTCTTCGCTTGCGTTTTTGCGTTCTTTTTTGAGAAGTTTATTCGGGGAACTTTTTGCAAGTGACATTGAGTTTGATATTTTTTTTTCTTTGCTGTCACGTCGTGGTTCCTGTTGTGTGGGCGATGGAAATGAGTTTTCTGCTCCCTGCTGATATTTAGTTGTTGTTTGCTTCTAGTCTTGCATCGACGACAATTTAGAAATGGTGGAATTTCTTGTGGAGAATGGAGCCGACATCAACTGCGGCGACAACGAAGGGTGGACACCTTTGCACGCCACTGCATCATGTGGTTTTCTCAGTATCGCGAGGTATTAAAATAATTTATTACAAAATTTAATGTTAGAAAAGAAATATCGGTAATAAAATTAATTTTATCAGGTATTTAATCGAGCATGGGGCTAACGTGGCTGCAGTAAATAACGATGGCGAGTTACCCATCGACATAGCGGAATCAGACGATATGGAAGAATTACTACAGCAGGAAATTAACAAACAAGGTTGGTTTTTCATAAGGAAAATAAATAATCTGATAAATTTTATTACCTTGTAACTCTTACTTCAATTATTCAATGCAGAAATCGACTGCGAATCTGCTCGAAACGATGAAGAACGGCGAATGCTCGAAGATGCCAACCAATGGCTGAATATGGGTTGTTTTTTGGATAGGCCTCACCCAAAAACAGGTGCCACGGCTTTGCACGTGGCCGCTGCCAAGGGTTACATCAAAGTGATGAGGTAAGTTACTGACCTCGTATTTATAATGAATGCACCTGTGATGTTTATTTCCTCGTCTACCCCTTTTTTCATCTTTGCAGCGCTCTTTTACAAAGTGGTGCCAATGTGAACACTCAAGATCTGGACGGTTGGACCGCCCTTCACGCAGCCACGCATTGGGGCCAAAAAGAGGCATGCGAAATGCTCGTAGAACAGTCGGCTGATATGGATATTAAAAATTTAGTGGTATGTATTTGTTATTTGCGTGTACGGTACTAATTTCGACGATAAAAAATTTTTAAATTTTAAATTTTTATTTTAGGGCCAAACACCGCATGATGTAGCTGACCCTGAAATAGTAAAATTGTTAGAGGAGTTGAAGAAGAAACAAGTTTCAGTGAGTACAACAGATAGCAGCAAGTAGTGTGCACTGCAATTTTTTTCTTAAAAAAAAAAAAACGACCAAAACCAAAGAAAAAAAAATATTTTTTATGCTTCTACGTTTACGCGTCATATTTTTATCGTGAATTTTTCCGATTGCTTTGTTCAATTTTGTGCCTGTCTGCGTATTATTTCATGAAAAACGTTATCACAAACTGTTTTCGAGGATCAAACAAAAATGCTCCAAGTGCACATCAAGTTCAGCACCGCTGACGTATTCAGTGTTAGTTTATAGTTGATATTATAATATTTTGTTGATATTCATCCTGATATTTATCAGCGAGAAAAGGAGTGTCTCTGTCTGTAATTTTGGCTCACAAGTAAGTGAACCCACAGCATAGAGAATGGTCCTTCTTGTGGTGCAACTTTGGTTGTTGCAGTTTTATTAATTTTTTATTATTTTTTGAGGAAAGAACAAAACAAAAAACTTTTTTTTGAATAATTCTTGAAAATATTCAAGAAGTGCAAAATGGATTTTTCTTTGCATGTTTAAACTTGTAATTTTTTTTTTGAGCTTTGTGTTTTTTAACACTGTAACTGAGTCTGCTCACAGATTTTGGGAGAGATTTGGATTTGGTTGCATTTTTGAAAGTCAAAAATGTATTTTAGAAGAAGAAGAAAAAATTGGAATTTTCTTTTTTTCTTTTTTTTTTTTTAATGTCTGAGTCTGAATTCGGAGTGATTCAGATCTTTTAGGATGTTGTACAATGAGATAATGAGCAAATGGGCATGAAAGTTATGTCTAATACTATTTATAATTTGGCATGGAATGTGTACCAAAAAAATTTGTGGAGGAAAATTGCTTAAGACACTGGAAAAATCTATAAAAAGATGGAATTTTTAAAATTTAAGTTTTTGTTTCAGTTGGCCAAGGACAAAACGCAAAACATAATGGATATCGAAACGAGTGTAATTAATCGACGAATGTAAGATTTTTTTATTTTAAATTTTTTAAGTTATGAAAATGAGAATAGTTAATTAATTGAGACATTTTAAATATGAATTTCAGGATTGCGGGGTGTGACAAAACTTCACTGCCGCACGCTTTAACTGGAAAAGAAAGCGTGGTGACAGAACCGAGACACATCAAACCCGCAATAAAAAGGGAAACGAACGAAGAGACATCGTCTGAGAGTTCGGAGTCCAAAGAGGAGGAAGAGGAAGAAAATAATGAATCCGCAAACGAGAAAAATATTGTTGGTAAGGCTAGTAAAAGATTACACCCTTATATTAAATCTTTGTAGCAAAACTTTAAAACTGTTTCTGTACGCAATTTTTTCCTTTAGAAAAACGGAATAAGGTCAACAAAACCGAAGAAGCGAAGGATAATTTGCGAAAGGTATTAATTTGTTCATTTCGTTGTTTGTCTGTACTTTTTAAATGTTTAATTCAATTTTTATTTTCGTAGCAAACCGTGCCTTCTAAACCCGATGACCAAATCCGAATACGTGAACCACCGAAAGTGAGAAATTCGTGTTTATTATTTCAAAATACAGACAAATAATTACCGATAATATATTAACAGATGCCTCGTGAAGTCACAGAAAACGAAGACGACATTCCCGCCTGGAGACGCGGGGTGCGCAAAGCGGATAGTGTCCCGCCCACCTCAGAAATCATCCCGCGTAATGCTGTTGGTCAACGTTCTTCCGTCCCCATCAGTGTCAATTTTGACCAAGGATCACAAGTCAGTCGTCTAGCTGTTCTTTAATAACGATAATCCAGTCGAAACATCTAAATATTATTTTCCATAATATAGGAGGAAGTTAAAGAGCGCCATCGCCCGTCCAGTATTGAAAGTGAAGACAGGTAAGCTTTTGGCACGAGGTTTTGTTAACTGGGTGGGCTATGAAATCCTAAGCACATAGTTACACTTAACCAAATGATATGTGGCTGGTGTGGTTTGTGTTACAACCTTGTTCTCATCTTCACTGAGAATTTACTGAAAATCAATATTCCTCTTGCTCACTCCACATAGAAAAAAAACAAATAACGCTTATTTCCGGTTTTGTGTGATCTTGTAGGGAAAAAAGTTTACCGATTGGCTCAAAACAAATTTTACCCTTTGACACTAATCCTTCCTATTGCATGGCAAAAAGGTATTCCAAGTTTGGTTCGTTCGTGCGCCCGAGTCGCTTCAAGCGGCCTAACTCCTTGCCGGCTAGCATGACTGCCAATCCCCCAAATATCACCGTAACTGCCGCTCCGAGTGGTCGCTTATCGTCATTGATTGAGTCGATAAACACTCAATCCTTTTACAGGTAGGAAAATAATAGCAAAAACTGACAACTTCTTAACACTTTGGGGATAATTAATTAATTAATTAATTCCTTAACTGTATAAATTTATTAATTTACGATCTGAAACTAACTTGTCCAGTGAATCATTTTTTTTATTTTAAAGAAAAGCGATGTTTTGAAATATTTCTCTTAATTTGAAATAGAAAAAGAGATGATTCTGCTCAGGTCTCTCGGCCTACATCGGCTGATTTATCTTCTCAAAATCGGCTCGCTTCCGACCAAGCTCCGACTAGCGACGCCGCTAGTGACACGTCGGCTCCATCAACACCCGGCACAGTTTCGGGTGCTCAGTTGAGGAGATCATTCGTGCCTCCAGTGCGCGACGAAGAATCGGAAACGCAACGAAAAGCTCATGCCAAAAGAGTTCGCGAAACGCGGAGATCGACCCAGGTTTGATAATAAAATTATAACTTTGACTTAGGCTCGTGAACGTTAATTGAGTTGTTTTTTTTTAATGGCAGGGCGTGACGTTAGAGGTGGTTAAATCAGCCGAACAACTGATTAAACAGCAACAACCAAAAGAACAGCTCGAAACCAAAGTCGATCGACAACCACTTACCACGACGACAGAACGAAGGCGAGTTCCAAATAAAGATGACAATAATTTGTCCAGTGAGGCAATCGAACGTAGAGCTTCCTGGCGACTGAGGCTGGAACAAGATCAAAACAAAGCGCCGGTTTGTTTTTTGTTTTTGTTGTTATAAGGAGACGAGGGGGAATTTCTAAAGTCGTAATTTTTGAAGTTGGATGTTTAAATTTTGCTTTGTCCGTCGATTGAAGCACAAAATGGTTTAATTTTTTTTTAATTGAGCATGGTTATCACTTATTTATTATTTTACAAATTTCATTTAATTTTTGCACTTGCATGAGTTAGTCCAATGCATTAATTTTTGTTTTGCATAAAATTCCACCACCTTTCCTGCTGGCTGTGCCTGTGATCCTTGTTACTTTCCCGCCAATTTGGGGGTGTTGTGCGTCAACACTTATGCAGGATGACACCTATCGATCTTTTCGGCGTTCCCAAGATCTCACTCCTGGCGACGATACTTCCTCGACCAACGTACAATTAAGGAGGGTTCGAGTAGCGACCTCCGATAGCGAGGCCAATAACAATTTGGCTCCTAAAGCAACAACTAATGTGCGGACAAGATTGAGTCGAACTGAGGATAATTTAACTGGTAAGTTATATAATTTAAAAAATGAAAATTGCTGTTACATCATTCTTTTACTTGGGTAAAGATAAGGAAAACGGACCTGTTAGTGCTACCAATGCTCAGACGACGCAAGCTGTGATTCAGAGGCGACGACGTCCGAAAAGAAGATCGACGGGTGTGGTTTATCCAGATGCAGATGTTAGTATTGAAAGGGATGGATTTTTTCCCCCATAGGTGTTGAAAGTGGAGGAAAAATTTATTTTGGGTGTCTTTTTTGGTTAGTTTTTAGTTTTGTTATTGAGGAGCATGGTTGATTTATTTTGGTGTTAGCATGTGGGTCGTAAGCCTGTCGTTTTGTCACTAATCAGTTGTTTATGAGTAGTTAACGTGCACAATGAAGATTACTGTTTTTTTTAATGAGGTTGTAAAATTAAATTGCAGGAAAAGGAGGGAGAGGAGCAGCCCAAAGATGAGGAGAAAAAAGAGACCAAAGTAGTAGAAGAAAATAGTGGACAGGTAAGACGAATTTCTTTGCCACTTTTTTTCTGTTTATTTTTAAAAATTTATTGCATCTTAAATCTACAAAATGAGCTAAGGCTCCACACCAGATGTGTAATGTCTAAAAAAAGCTGTTATAAAAACAAAACTCTAAAGAAAGGAAAAGGAAAGTGAAAAAAAAATGAAAAAAATATCTCCGAAAAAAAAGAACAGAAAAAAAAAGAAAACGAATTGCCCCTCGATCGGTGCGCATCCTAGACAGAATATTCATCCTCCCGCCCTGACGTGAGTGGATGCTGCTAAAATACCGAAAAGAATTTAAAAATAACCGCGTTATAAACAAGCTCCATCAGTTCCCACGAAAACCCTTAACTGGATTTTCGCCCAGGTCTCTCCTTGGCTGCAGCTTGCGTCGTGAGTTAAAATTAAACCAACGCTCTCAAAAGCTGTAAAATTATAAGACAGCCCGCCTGCTTTGCTGTGACGTCACTGCCACCAACACCCTCCTCGTTGTGTTAGTCAAGGTTCCCATTGCGTGCGCCTCTATTTTCGTCTCAAGACGTTGCTTTGTTCTTAATATCTGGAAGAGAGTTGGATGTCCGTTGAGGTTGTTTAGCGAGAATTAACAAAGTCATTTCGGTGACGTCAGTGGTGTTAATTTTTTTGCTCGAGCTTTAAGAAAAAAGTGATTATGACGATGTTAGCGATGCTGTGAAGAAGTCTCTTGTCGTCATGTCTTATGGATATTCAGGGTCGGGGTATTATGGAAAAGGACCTTACACGTCGTCTTACACCCCGTCCTACACTTCGGCATACTCTCCCAGTAGTGGATATTCTTCTTCTTTATATCCGAGTGCATACTCTGGACGTAGTACAAGCAGTTACACTCCTTATGGCGGGAAAACAAGCAGCGCTTATTCCTCCTACTCTCCGTTTAACCCCTTATCAACATCGGCTTCTACGTCGTATTTCAATGGATCCGGCAGTGTGGGGTCCTCGGGGAGAAGTTTGTCACAATCGGCATCCATGACTAATATTGGAGCATCTTTTGGCACGTCTGGTGCTCGTAGTCCCCGGTCTTCGAGCCCCAGTCGTAATGCAAATACTTCGTCTACTAGTGTGGTAGTTAGATGGATTGGAGTGGATTTTTAGATTACTTTTTTGCATTGATGATTGATGTTAATTTTGTTATTCGTAGACGGTACCTGAGCGTTCTTATCGATCGCGGTTTGGATCAGCTGGGTCTCTGGCTGATGGTTCCACGAGGTCGGATACACCTGGATCTCGTTACTCCGAGAGACTGAGTAGAACGAGTTCGGCGAGTAGCACGGCGGGATTAGCGAATGACACGGAGGAAAAAGATTATAAAAAGGTTAGTTGGAGATGCAGCTGTACAGGTATGAAAATTTATGTTTTTGGTTTGCTATTATTTTCTAAAAATTAGTTGCACGATGAAGTAAAACAAGATAATGAACGGCTACGAGAGAAACTTCGCAAAACTGAAGTCGAGTTGGATGATACCAAACAGCAATTGGATAAGATCCAAGTACGATCGAATAATCTTTAATCTTTTTAATGCGTTATTGAGTGGGGAATTTTGTTTGATTTTACAGAACATTCAACGAAATAGCTCCAGTGATGCTGAAAAAAGAGTAAGTTATCAGAATAACAGCTATAAATTTGTTTACTTTTATTTACACGTGGTACTTTTGCGCATTTAGGAAAGAAGAGCATTAGAAAGAAAATTATCTGAAATGGAAGAAGAGTTAAAGGTAACTTGTGAATATTTCATTTGTATTTTTGTTTGTATGTAATATTTACTACGGTGTTGTTGTTTTTTTCCCTTTTGGTGGTGAGTTGTTTTACTCAACAGATAAAAAAGGTGTGATGAGAAAAACAATAAGTTGACGTTTTTGTTTTGATCATCAGTCTTTTCCTTGAGTACTTTTCCGTTTTCGTTAAATGTGAAAACGAGAAAAATGTGTAAGTTAAATTACAATAGAAACAAAGCAAAACTATTTATTTATTTTATTACGTGATATAATCCTTTAATCCTCTAAATGCAAACTCGAGGCATGTTATGTATTCCATTCTTTAGGAGCTCTGTGTATTATAATATTATTTTATATACTGTATATATTTGTGTGTGATTTATATAATTTATAGTACAGTAATTCAATCGCATGATTGTAGGATCAAAATCGTTTTCTCCATAAATATTCAAGTTTAGAATTAAGTTAAATTTCTGTCTAGTTCTTGTCAGTCGAAAAACGTCACCTTTTGTTATTTTTCTTTTCGTTTTTCTTTTTCCTTTCAGCTTATGAATAAATTAAAACAAGAGAATGAAAAGTTAAAAGCCGAAAATAGAGCTTTGACTCGTGTGGTATCCAAACTGACAAATAAATAGGTAAAATACGTGGATAAATATGTATCCGAATGGCTTACACAAAATAATTTAAAAACTAAAAAGGGTGTGGTAGAAATAATTGACTATAGGTTTCTCAGTACGCTTTGTGTCGTTTAATACATCACACTTAATGTGTACATTGATATTCATGTGTACGGCATGTTTCATTAGCAAAGTTTTGTATATAAATTTTATACTCAAGGAAAAGATAGACGTACCTGAAAAAAAAAATTATTTTTAGGAAATTCATGATTTACCATGCAATGGAACATGTTGTCACTGTTGCATGCTGCTTAGTTATTTTATTTTCGCACGAGTGTTAAAATTTATTAACAAAAAAAAAGTGTAGAACTTTTTTATAAAACAAATGTTTTTGTTTTAATTCAAGGTGTTGCTAACACATTTAGTTTAGTGATACATTAAGTACAGTTTTATATATTATATTCTGAGTTTCTATTTTGTGTGTTTTTAAAAGGTTGTTTGGATTTTTGAAATTGATTTTTTGCACTATATTTTATACATATACTTGATGAGCACTTTTCATTTACTTTTCGTATTTGTTATTACTGAATTTTAGTTTTTGAGTTTTTAATGTGCATGGTAGAAAGAAAGGCATGTGTGGTTTTTAAAACTTTTTATTAATGAATTATTAAATATAATTTTATTGGAATATTTTTAATATATTTTATTTTATTTTATTTGTTTGCAGCAACTGGAGCAGCTGAGAATTGACAACCAAAGGTTGAGAGATGAAAATGGAGCACTCATACGTGTGATTAGTAAACTCTCCAAGTAACAGGACAAAAACTTAAATTTTTTTTTATTTTTTTTCTGTTTTTCGTCAAATTGTGTTGCGGAAAAATATTCTTTTACTCCCAAGAATTTTTTTGCGTTTGTGTAGTCTCCGTTTACTTCTGTTCCTTTTTTCTTCTTCTTTCCCGTCCTCCTGTCCACACATCTTTTTTCATTTTGAGTTTTGTTTATTGGTTTTTTTTCTTCTGTACTTGAACCACAAACAAGAAAAATTGTAAAAAGAAAAATTTGTACGTTATTTTTTAAAAATCAGTCTGGAAAAAATATTTCATTTTTGTTGTGCTTTAACTTTGACTGCAGTTGTCTTCTCACGCAACTAAGTGCCTTAGATTTGCTAATGGTAACCATTTTACGACGATGTTTATATAGAACCATAGGAGATGTGGTTAATCCTAATCTCTTACTGTATAGTCTGACATTTAAAAATTTTTATTCTTTGATTTATTGAATGATTCTTTTTTTTGTACTTAAAATTTAACAAATCGAAACGATGAGTATTTCCAGGTGTTTTTTAGACACTTGAAAATTTTAGATTAGGCTTACTCAAATTTACCTTGAGATGGATTGTTTTTTCTTTTTGTTTTTTAATTTGTTTAAGCAAATAGATGCTGCAATTAAGTGATTAGTATAATATCTTTGTCTGGGAAGAACTAAAAATCTCATTTTTTAAGATATTTGATCGTTGTCGAGGATATTTTTTGTTTCGCCCAAGTTTTTTTATACAAATTTCCCATTTTTCTATATACTTCCTACCTGTGTAATATTTTGTCCAATTACAGATGTTTTTCTATTGGAACTAAGCGGAATCTCGTTGATGTTTTTGAGCCTTGCAGCTGTGATAGTTGTTGTGTTGTTCACCAGTTTAAAAACAAACTTTTCACTACCACCAACAAACGAAAATGATCGATTAAGGTTTAATTTCGAAAAATGTTTTATCTTTATTTTTGGTTGGTTGGTTGGTTCGTCCTTAGTGCGTTAGGCGTTAAATTTTTCTTTAAACTTCATTTTGTTTTTCTCTGTCTCTCTCTTTTGAGTTCTGATTTGTGTAATTTATAAACATGTACATATCAAAAACAGCAAATTTTTCATAGTTTAAAAAAAATTTCAAGTCATAATTTGTAGACTAATATCGTTAAATGTGCTCAGGTTTATTTTTTGTTTCGTTTTATTTTATTTTTTTATAATATATATAATTTTAATTTTATTTCGTTTGGTTTGGCATAAAAAAAAAATTACCGTTTTTGTTTTCAAATTTTAAATTCTCGTCTCTCATGTGAGCTATTGTGTAGTCCCACCTTTTAAAAGAAAACAAAAATCTTTTTGTGCACTATGGTGCAGTTGACGAAAAGAAAAATAACAAAAAATGTTTGAATTGGAGTTTTTTGTGCATTTTTATTATAATAGGGTATCCATTAAAAGTGGATGCGTTAATAAAAATATCGATGAATTTTTGTGTACACAATTCGAAGACTTTTTTTTGAGGTTTTTGTTTAAATCCTGTTAATTTGTATCCATTCCGTTTAACAACTTTTACACTTTTTCTTTCCAGTATTACATATAAAAAATGTAAATCGCTGATAGTGAAAGCGCCATTTGTCACTTCTACTCCCATTTACAGTATTTTTTTTTTAAATATCTCCAAAAACTCACGAACAATTCATCTCGACTTACAATTTCAAATACGTTTTATAATTATTACTGAAGCTGTAACTACGTAGACTTAGTCGACTGCTCAGAGAATCGGCGTGTTCTTCTTGTACCTGAATTATCGGTTCTTGAGGTCCGTCGTTCAGAGGAATATACGCGTTTGATTCCTCCCACATATCCATACTTGACGCAAAATCGTCGTCTTCGTCATCTTCTGCCATTTCCAGAAACATTTCGTCGTCGATGTAGCAATCGTCGAGAGAGAGCTGGCTTGGCATTAACGTCACATCGATTGGACATTCCGGGGGTACGTCATCCATCACGGGGGAACTTGTGAATAAAGTGTGGTGACGATAACCCCACGGAAATTGATCGGAATGACGACGAATTACGTCGTAGTATCGGTAATATCGACTGATGTCTGACAAACTGCTAACTCGCCGCCGACTCAGGCTTTCGGACCAAGATAATTCCGGACATCCTTCTCCTTCTGGGAGAGATTGAGCTGTAAGAGATTCTTGAGAATTGGCCGCGAAAACATTCGCCACTTCTTCGTGGATCCACGGTGGAGTGGGCTCTTCTGATGGGCAGTCAAGAACAAGGCAACTGCACAAAGGACATCTTTTCGAAAAAAGTACAAAATAAATTTGTTTTTGGTTTATTTAGTATAATAAATAATTTTCGGAATTCGGAATTTTAAATAGATAAAAAGAATAATTTTTTTTCGAAAATACGAACTGTGGAAGATGAACTAAAGTCTCGTCGAGTTGCGAATTGTGAACGTGACTTAGATCAGGAAGGCTGTGGGAGCGAAGTGTGGACGCCATTTGAAGTGCAAAGGACAAGTGTACGCCTTTGGCTAATAACTGAAAATTTTAACACATCATCTTTACGAATTTTGTTCCTGACTGAAGACAATGGTTTGAATTGCTTGTTTTTTAATGTCACGCGAAGATTGTTG
>JAQIWS010001039.1:0-13756 GCA_034696085.1 Stigmatogaster subterranea | reverse complement strand
CCACAATTTTTAATTTTTATCCCACAATTTTTAATTTTTATCCCACAATTTTCAATTTTTATCCCACAATTTTTAATTTTTATCCCACAATTTTTAATTTTTATCCCACAATTTTTAATTTTTTTTCCACAATTTTCAATTTTTATCCCACAATTTTTAATATTTATCCCACAATTTTTAATTTTTATCCCACAATTTTTAATTTTTATCCCACAATTTTTAATTTTTATCCCACAATTGTTAATTTTTTTTCCACAATTTTTCAACATTTATTCTCAACATTTCACCAAAATTTAAACATCTTAAAGTTGCAACAATAGAATTCTTACTATAGATTTAAATTCTACTCTTTGAAATTTAGGGGAAAAGAGTAGAATTTAAATCTATCGTTTTCAAAACACTTTTCCAACATTTTTAATCCAGACTTTTCATCCTCGTTTACCCACAACAAAACTCCAAATCACGCAATTTGACAATCTCATAAAAATCACCCACTACAATTTTCTAACTTAAAAATAATCTTCAAAAAAAAATCAACAAAACAACATTAAATAAATTATTCAACACAACAACGACACCAACCACGTGGTTAAAAATATTTACATCCACCAAAAAACCTTTATCACCCAACCACACTTTCTTTTACGACCATTTTATTACAAATTCTCGCTCGATCATTTTACGAGTACACCTGATTGACGTAACACGAAAAATGTGCGCTACGAAAAATAAGCCACGCCTCTCACCTGCAAAAAAAAAACCACCTGAGAAAAATAAGACGCGAGCACGCGGTAAAATGCCTCTGCAGCCGGATCAAACTTACGAAGATTTACAAATGGACACCGACGACGAATCTTCATCTTCGGACGAACAATCGAAAGTTGTCAATAATTATTTACGTCAAATTCGAAATTTACGCGAAAATATTCGTAGATGCGATTTGTATTTACGTAACGGTAGCGTTTACAATAACGCTAAGCAAAACAAGTATAGTTTTGTACCGTTAAAAGATGTCAAGAGACGGCAAGTTGTCAGTGAGAATTATGCTAAAAGACGAGTTAAGAAGGATGTTGGGTTGAATAGGAGTCAAGATGTCAATGTGAAGTCACGTGGAAGATTTAATAGTGGTAACGCTACGAGGAAACAGAAGTTGGATGTGAGTTGTAGGAATAAAAGTAAGTGATTATTTTTGTTTTTTGGGGGGGTTTTTTAAGTGTTTGTAGTTAGTTTAAAGTGTTGGTTTAGTGAAGTTTTGCAGTTTATTTTTGAATTTTGAATTTTGATTTTTGATTTTTTGTGATTTTTGAATTTTGAATTTTGATTTTTGATTTTTTGTGAATTTTGGTATTATTTTGGTATTATTTTGGTATTATTTTAATTTTTTTGTGATTTTTGGTATTATTTTGAATTTTGAATTGTGATTTTTTGATTTTTTGTGAATTTTGGTATTATTTTAATTTTTTGTGATTTTTGGTATTATTTTGAATTTTGAATTTGATTTTTTGATATTTTTGGTATTTTTGTGAATTTTAGTTAGTTATTTTAGTTAGGTTCAAAAGTGTGAATTTTGGTTTCTTTGAGTGAAATTAAAATTGTTTCTTTATTTTGATACTAAAAAATATTTTTTATCAAGTTATTATAACTTAGGATTTAGATTTAATTCAAGTTTCAAATTTTAGTCACACATTTTAGATTTTAGGACTTAAATTAAAATTTCAAAGAACGAAATTTGAGTACTTTAAAATAAATATTTTTGTCATAATTTAAAAATTTAGAATTCAACTCAACTTTTATTAATTTATACTCCAAATTTTACTTAAATATAATCAAATTTAGGCTTATTTACACACTTTTACATATTTTCACTAATTTTTCTGAATCTTTAAGATTTTTAGTACCAAAATTTTTTCTTAATTTTAAATAAGTGAAATTTTATTTACGATTTAAACGCTTTAAAATATTAAATTTCTAGGATAAGAAATTTAGATTTAGGTTTATGTGAGTGAAATTAGATTTCGACTTCTAAGTTATATTTTATTTCATTTCCTAGACATTTTAATAGACACTTTGCGGTAAGTGTTAATTTAAAAACTAGGTTACAGGAATTATTAAACCTGAAAATTTTTAAAATTTGAAAGTCGGAAAAATCTAGTTTGAAGTTTTTCCGGTACAGAATAAATAAATAAGTTAATAAATAAGTCAACGGTAATGAAGATAGATTTTTTTATTTGAAATTTTTAAAATTTTTAAAGTTTAAATAAGGAAAACTTTTTGAGGAAAAATTAAAAAATGGCGCCGCGGGAGGCAAATCAACGTCTGAAAATTTTAATTTATTGCCTGTTAATTGAATATATTTGTTTATTTTTTAATTTTTTAAGTGGAAAGATACAATTTGTTGTTTTTAATATTTTTTTGGAGGCTAAAAATAGAATTTAGGTTTAAAGAAAACGTGGAATTAATTTGAATTTTTGTTTTTAATTTTTGTTTGGAATATTTAACGGTTTATTTTACATAAATAATTGAGATTATACGTGAGAAATAATAATTAAAACGGTTTTAAACGTTAGAATTAAAACGTGACAGTTATAAAACGTGAAATCAGGTGACATTAAAACGGAAATCAAAACTGGTATTTGTGAAACGTGACGTCTGAATTTCAATGCAAATTCCTCAAATTTTTTTTCTGGTTTTAATTTGAAAAGTTAACTACATAAAAAAAGTTTCGTTGTGACTGGAAAATCAAAATAACAGTTCAAAAAAAAATTTATTTGAATTAAACCACTAAAAACTAAAACTGTTATTTATAAAATGTGAAAAACGAAAATTATTTAAATTTATCAGTTTTTTGTGAAAATTTTTCGATTTAACTATTTAAAATATAATATTACACTCAAATATTAAAAGAAATTGTCTTAAAAAATTTTTATTTAAATTTTAAAACCTTTAAACGAGTAAAAATAAAAACCGAAATTTATAAAACCTGATTTAGATATTGGTATTTATAAAACGCGAAATCAACATTTTAACGAAAATTACCCAAATATTTTAAATTTTTTACTTGAAAATTTATCTCCAAACAAAACTTAACCAACAAAAAAAAAATAAATCAACATTTATAAAACCTGATAAAACCTAAAAAAACGAAATTTTAAAATTTCAACCATAAAATCCAAACTTTTTATTTCACATTACATTTTTATTTTTACTGATTTATGTGTTTAATTTTTATAATTTATTTACACAATAAAAGCAAATTTTTTTAAATTTAAATTTTTTAATGTACTCTGTATAAATTTTTGTAAACTTGTTTCCACGTTTAAATCGTAAAACTGAAACCCATCCGGTTGGCGAAATATCTTAATTTTTAATTTTACGTTAACTCATCACGATCACGGATATTCTAAATAACAGAAGACTGGAAAAGGGGGACTTGAAAAGAAACGGAAAAAAAAAAAATTATAATTGCACCGATTATAAAATTTCGTGTGGGTTTTTCTGGAATGCTGGAAGAATTTTGACGAATTTTCGATATAATTTTATTATCCAATAGAATGCAAGAAATTCAAATTTTTGCAACCAATCAGGTGTGATTGTCACGTTGAGTCGTGACGTAAGAGTTGTCATTTGAAATTGCTGGGTGAATAATGAAATCAAGATGGAGGACGTGGCTCGATCTATCGAATTCGTGACTGATTTTTTGGAATTTAGGCCAAATTTTCTTAACAAAACCTGATTCTAGTGTTGAAAACTAGTTTTAATAATGGTTTTATCGAATTTTAGTGGTTTTTGGTCACGAAAAATAATAAAAACAAGTAAAATTCAACACGTTTTGTTGTTTTAAACCAAAATCTTTTGGATTAAATCTACATAACGAGTAATAATCTCAAATAATTCAAGTTTTAATGATATCACACCAATCAATCCATCAACTTCTCCAACTTTCATTAAATTTTAAAATATTCTTGACGTATAAAACCAAAAATCAAACAATCTTACGTGATTTTTATAACAAATAATTAAGATTTAAATGAAAAAAGAAATAATTGGTGGTGTAAATTTTAAAACTTCGGCATTTTGTGGTCAAAAGGGCAGTGAAGCCATCACTTGTTAATCACTGGTTTAGCAGGGATCTCTATGAGACGGTCGACCTTGCGCGCCGTAGTTCGTGGGAAACCAATCTTCTACCTATATCTTTCGTCTGGAAATTTTTTCCGCCCGCTCCTCCTCTTTTTTTCCTTTTAAATTAAAGTTCACTGGAATTTTCCTTAGAAAATTGGCAAATTGCGCACCTGAAATTTTTATTGTTGGTCAATTGAGATTTTTGTGGGAGATTGAATTTTTTTTCTCCTCTTTAAAAAAATTGATTATTAAGTTTTTTAGAGTGATGTATATTTTTGAGGGGTCACCAGAATAAAGGACAGTGGCGATTTAAGGAGGGTGTTATAAGTAGCCGAAATAGCTCAGTTGGGAGAGCGTTAGACTGAAGATCTAAAGGTCCCTGGTTCAATCCCGGGTTTCGGCAAATTTAAATTTTTTTTTATACGTTTTATTATTGTAATAAAAAATAATATTTACTTTGATTACTAATTTTGAAACGTTAGTGCATTGAGAATTTTAATTAAAAATTAAAAATTAAAAAATTAAATTATTACAACATCAATTACAAGTAAGTTTGATTTTAAATTGAGGCTTGGATTAGAAAATAATTAATTATAAATGTGTAACTAATTTTATTTTAAATATAAATATTTAAAATATTTTACATTTGTAGGCACTGTTCTGAAATTCCGATTGTAAACTTATAATGTACTTTTAGATAGTTAATATTGTGTGCCGAAATAGCTCAGTTGGGAGAGCGTTAGACTGAAGATCTAAAGGTCCCTGGTTCAATCCCGGGTTTCGGCAGTGATTTCTTGTCTAGATATTATTTTTTTTTAACTAATTTTTGAGCAAAAAAATGTTTTAGTTTCTTTAATTGTAACTAATTACCACCATTACATTTTATTTTACATCTTAAAAAAATATTTTGTACGATTTGTAACGCAGTACTTAAATGCAACACACGATGGCGTGATTGTCGAGTTTACGAACTGTTTTCGTGTACAACTCGGGATTTTATCTTATCGCTGTAATTACTCAGTTTAACTGCATAGAATTTTAAATACTTTCGATTTAAAAAAAATATTTATTTACGGTATGACAGGAAAAAATATCTATACATTGAGTTTGGCATTGCGGTCACGGCAAATTTAACCTCTAACCCCTCGTGACGTTCACACGCACTTTCTGTCTAATTATTCGAAATTTACAATTTAATTTTTGAAAAATCACGACAGTCACGAATAAATTTTGACGGAAAAGTAAAATTACACCTAAAAAAACAAAATTTTTGATTTAAAAAAAAGCGAAAATTCAACAAAAATTGAAATTCGAGCCTTAAAAAAACAAAATTAAGGCGGAAAAAATTGAAAATTCTTCGTTAAAATTTTTATTTTAAGCTTAAGATGTAATTAAGTCACGGTAGAATAAAGATTGAGAGATTAGGATTAAAGGATTATAGTTTAAACGAGGTTAGCGGCCTCAAAAACGATCTTCAGCATTAATTTTTAACTGAAGTAAATTATTTATCTGTCGATAGATGGCGACAACATCGCCGTTTTTCCGGTGATAAATTACCACAAATTACTGAAATTTTTAAAATAAATACTAAAATTAACTTCAAAACAATTTTCAAACATATATTTCAGCATTTAAAACTAATTTTCAAAAATTTACCTCATTTTAATAATTTTTCCACACAATTGAAACAATTTTTTCTAAATAAAAAATTTTAATTACATAACTTTATGCTAATTTTTCCACCAAAAAAAACCCCAAAAACAACAACAAACATTCTCAGGAAAATTACAAACCGTAGCAAAGACTGGAGATAGAAAAACGACGTTAACGTCAGCGACACCTCGAGGCGAAAAGTGAAAAATGTTCAAGTCACCGCTCTCTCTTTTCTTTTCACTGATTTCTTTATTTCTTTCACATTTTTCCTTTTCATTTATAATTAGCCACACTCTTAATTACCCTCACCTTATCTACAAAAATATAACACCTAACAAAAATTATTATTTTTACTCCATAGCATTTCACAAACTCTTTTATGAACTTTATTATTTTAATATCGGTATTAAAAATGTAATAACCAATGTCGAGTTTGTTATTAGTTCCCCGACAAAAATCTCGCCTGACCACTTCTGGACTCCGTGATTCGTTTCTCCCTTTCACCTGCATTTCACGTTAACTGACCACCCACGCTACAGGCTCAGTCAAGGTCCATCAGCCCCTTTGGCGTTTAGCAAACCCCACGAGAAAAATAGAAAATGTAAATAAAAAGTGGAGAAAGTATTAAAATGTAAACAAAAATATTTTAATATTGGTTAATTATGTTAGTTTTTTTTCTGTTAAATTCGTGTTTTTATCAATGGAATTGGTGTTGTAATGGTATTTTTGAAGATAAAATGGCGGTTTTTAGTGTTATTTTGGTGTGATTTGTTAAATTGTGGATATTAAGGGTGTAATCTAGGGTAGGTTAAAATGTTGAATTTTGGGTAAAATTTGAGAAATTTGAGAAATTTAGTTTAATTTGTACGGTGTAGTAAAATTTTTCTCGTTAAATCTCGAGGGACGAGTGAGAGCAAAACGAGATTTGCAAATTTTGCGTTTTACAACGTAATTTTTGCGGATTTTCACTGCGTGAACCAAAATTAATGTCAGATATGATGACAAAATGACGTCACTCTTTCTCAAACCAATGATAATTAGGCTTAATTTTACTTCGATGCCCATTTTTATCGTTTAATCCGTTACAAAATACTGAAATTTTTTTTTAAAAACCTTTTATTAGCAAAAAAAAATTTTTAATTACATCAATAAAACAATTTTCAATTTTCAACAACACAGCCATATTTATTTTAGATTCAATGACGTCACCATAAATTTCTAAAACAACTTTGAAATTTTCACGCTTTCGTTTCAATTCCAACTCCCAAACACAACTTCATCCCGTTCCCAAACGAGACTTCACGAGACTTCAACCCAATTCCACTCTCATCCACACACCTCATTACCTAAAAACCAAAAATCAAACACTTTATTCACAAACAACACTTCCCACTCCACCTTAACACCAAACCTTAACTTTTCAACAAACTTAAAAAACCTCCAAAAAATCCCAAAAAAATTTCTAAACTTAATTAGAAGTCCACAAAAACACAACGAAAAAAAAAAATTAAGTCTCACAGACCATTCTCTAAACGATGTCAGGCAGCTAATAATTTTATTTTCCCCCACTGCTAAACCACATGAAGTCTAAGACAGGTTCTCTCCCCTTGCCGGAGGGGCCGGTAAAGCAGCCAATGATCGTCCAGAGACGTCCATCCACCTTACCGAGCAAATTGGCGGGGCCAGTGAGCGGTGGAAAAAGGACTCTGTCCCCTTGGAAAAAGTGTCACCTGTGTCACATTTGTTTACTAAATCCCGAACGCGAGATCGACGTTGGTGCGGAGCGGGATAGTTGAATTTTCGTTTTGGATTTTTAAATTTGATTTTTGGAATTTTTGTTAGTGGTGAAAAATTGTATTTTGTTTTTTAATTTTGTAATTTGTGCGAACAAACTGCGTAGAAAATGGGGAAAATGTGCGTCCTGGAGGAGATAATCGCCATGTCTCGCATGCTTTGTATTTGGATCGGTGATGTTTTGACAACAGTGGAATAATGGCGACCTTAGGATTGTCTAAAGTGTTTATTCTCGATAAGTATTTCACTGAGTTGCAGAAATTTTGGGAAACTGAGAGGAAGTTACAAGGTAAGATGATGAAAACAATGTTTTTGAATTTGTGTGGGTGGTGATCGGTTGCGCGGGTCTGGTTGTGAAGTTGGTGGTTTCTAGGAGGGAGTGATCGAGAATTGCACCTGAGATTAACGTTTATTTTTAGTTTTAGTGATTTTAATAACTATTTTAATGATTTTATTTAATAATCTTGACTAAAAATAACTAATTTAACTGGTCACAATTTTATTAATTCTCGTTTTGGTTATTTTTGTTATTAAAAAGTGAAATTTTTCGATTTTTTTTTCTGGTTTTTGCAAATTAATTTTTATTTTTAGGGTAATGAATTTTTTTTAGAAATCAATTCTAAGAAAACAAGTTCGCTTTTGTGATCTTTGATAATAAAAGCGCCGCTCATGCTTGAGATGACAGAATGCAATAACGTTAGATAGTCACGACCTTAAATCGTAAATCAGCGAGCTACTAGTTTAGTTCCGGGAGTGGGTGTCTGGATGAATAAAGGTGTCATTTAACACCAAAAACTAATATCAACCTCCATTTATATCAAATTTACCAAATTTCCCACCAAAAACCACCGGAAAACCGACGATAACTCAATTCCAAACAATTGAGAACCCGTGGGGATTAATGGAAATTATGCTTTAAAATGACACTTAACCACTCAAACTTTGTTAATTAATTAATTTAGTCACTTATATTATATTTTTACAAAATAATTGATTAATTAGACTGTTATTTACTTTTTCTTCGCATTTTTTAAACTAATTAACATACCCTTGGCTCGACTTTCAAAACATTGAACGACTAAACTCATTTCGGTTTTCGTGTCGACGATGCGTGTTGGATTAATTAAAAACCCCGCTTGTTAATCGAGCGAAATAAAACCCAATCTAATCATCTCCAGTAGCCATTTTGCTTATCTTAAATTATTTCACTGACCTTGAGTCCTTGTTCTCCCCCATAAAAACCTAAAATCTAAAATGGCATTCCGCTTCTCCATTGTCAAGGTTTAACTTTTTTGGTACTTATCCATTAATGACCCAAATATTAATTCTACAAACGTTCTCACGGATTCTTTTACAGTCATAACTGTACCTCAACACCCTTTTTAATTAACTACTTAAGGATTTTAATAAATTTTCATAAATAAACCTAGAATTACCAAAATTAATTCTGCCCTTGAACCGTTCATCGCGGTTAAATGCAATGCGTGTTGTTTTGTCATTATCTGCATTTAGTATTGAAATTAATACAATCATGGCTGAAATTTTGGGTTTTTTATTACGTCACTTTTTACAATTCCATGGGAAGGGGGAATGGACAAGTTTTCTTTCTCTCGCTTTGCCCGAAGAAAAGAAAGATCAATCAATCATCGGCTGGGCGGAGAAAACAGTCACTTCTCAAATTCCTTAGCTGACTTAAGACACAAAGAACTGAAAAAAAGTTATTGAAAAGTAAAAAGAAATTAAATTATTGGCTAAATTAAATATTCAGGTGATTATTCTTGGGGTATGTGTAAGAGGAGTAATTTGTAAAAGATTTAATGAGTACTCTAGGTGTAATTTTCAGGTGTGCATTGACCTTTAATTTGAGTTTGCAGATTATTTCAGTGAAATTATGGAATTAAAACAAATGTTGTTAGTTAACTGTGGTTGGTTAGTTGTATAGGAAAATGCTTTTATGGTTTTATTTGAGTATACATGACGTCATAAGTGATTTTATTGGAAAATATATGTATAATAGTGTTGTTTCATATTTTATTTCATTAAAAATTGTGAAATTACATTGAATTTTTAGTAGAAATTGCTTATTTTATAGTTTGTTTAGGCTTATTTTGGATTTTTGAATGCTAGGTGGCGTTGGGAAAACAAATTTATAAGGCTCTACTTTAAAGCATTGCTAAAAATTAATTATACCACCGAGTTTTGCTGACTTTATTGCATTTTGTGAGCAGTATATCAGAGTAAATACGTAAACAAAAACATATTTTAATTAAAATTGTCAATTTCACGAGGGAAAATTTTTCTTCTAAAGTTAAAAATAAAATTTAGCAAATTGAAACTGACATTTCTCTATTTCAAAAAATATTAGTCAATATTAAGGTTGAAATTCAGGTTGAAAATCGTCAAATATATGCAGAAATATTTTATTTTAGGGTGGTAGTAATTTTATTCTAAAGTTACATAGCTACTTTAATAAATTTAAACATTTTGTCACCGCGGTGAATTTCAATTCTCATTTTTCGGAATTTTTTCTGGCAAAACTACGAACCCGATTACAAAAATCTTTGTGTACGAATAAATTTTGACGTTTTTTACACAAAACGTAATAAATTTTATCAAAATCGACGCAATATTTAATTTTTAGCAATTTTTTCACACAAGGAGTCATTTTTTTTGCTAAGCCTAACCCAATTTTCTACCTAAAAAACGTAAAAACCAACGTTTTAAACAAAATTTACGGATATATTTGTGCAAAACATGACTAATTATTTAATTTCTTAGATTTTAATCTTAATTTATTGCTTAAAACAGATGCATCTTCATCAAACGAAGCCGTTCATCTCCAACAGCGACTTCGAAGCCTCAGCTCCGAGTTGGTCTCGTTGCGTTATCGTCTCCACGTGACCGGAGCGAACGCGGTGGCAGTTCCTGGAACTACACCTGTTGCTTCTTACGGTGAAAAATAAAAATTTTATTCTTCCTTCGGGGTTCTTTTCCTTTTTGATTGCACCATTGAAGCCGAGAAATGCTCCTTCGCAATTTTAAGACATTCCTTTCAAGAGGGGAAATTTTAATTTACTGCGTGATTGACATTTTACGTATTCCGAGTTTAAGCCTAACGTTTTAAATTTTTTAAAACTGGATAAAAATTTTAATTTTAATTTTTTTTTTAAGGTAATACATAAAAGAAAAAATAATGGAATTTACGTTAATCATTCTCGAACAAGTGTTAACTCTGAAAAGAAGTTCTCAATGGCCTCTAATTTTCTTCAACGATGTCGTTATTTATTTTCAACGACGCCATTTTTTACTCGACGATTTTCCTTTCTTTTTCCCGAATTAATCGCCTCGGGTTTTCATTCAATGGAATCTTAACCCTTTAGGTCTTTTAATTGAAGTTCAGGTTTTTCGTGTTGTTGTTGTTGTTGTTGTTGTTGTAATCTTGAAAAACATCAATGAAAACAACAAGTGTTAATTTTTTGTTTTGTTTTTTGTAGATGAAGGGTTATCGAAGTCGCAGCAAAGTTTGATGAGGCAGAGTTCGTATGCTCAGATTCAAGATTTGATTCATCTTGTTGGGCCGTTGACTGAAGACGCGGTTATTAGGACGTTGCAAGCTCGGTTTTTTAATACAGATTTTTTTGTGAGTTTTTGGAGATTTGGGAATTTGGGTTGAGGAAAGTTTGAGGTTGGAGAAAGTTGTGGTGATAGTTTGTTGGTTTTTTAAATAAGTGGAAGGAAAGAATTTTTTTTTTTGAAACTTGTTTTAAAGTTGGGTGGATTTTTTTGGTGCGTTGGAAAATTAGTTTAAAGTTTTGAAATTTTTTTTTTGTAGATTGGAGATTTTGTTTTTCGGAATTTTGGAAATTAAGTTTTGTTGATTTTTTTTGGGGGTCGAATTTTCGAATTATTGAAAATTTTTTGGTTGAAAAATCTCGAAAATTGGAATGTTTTACAGTGTAATTATAAAAACTGATATTTTTCTGATGCAAAAATATTGAAAAATGAATTTTTCTACATCGAAAATTTTGAAAATTGGAGGTTTGGCCGTTTGATCAATGTTTGTAAATGAATATTTCTTCAATGAAATTGTGAAAATTGAAAATTTTCCGGTTTCAAAACCTTGAAAAATGAATCTTTCTACATCGAAATTTTGAATTTTGAAATTTTTCTGTTTGAAGAATCCTGAAAAATGAATTTTGAAATCGAAATTTTGAAAATTGAAATTTTTCTGTTTGAAAAATCCTGAAAAATGAACTTTGAAATCGAAATTTTGAAAATTGAAACTTTTCCGGTTAAAAAATCTTGAAAAAGTGAATTTTTTTATTATTAAAATTTTGAAAATTCAAATTTTTCCGTTTGAAAATTCAAATTTTTCTACATCATAAATCTGAAAATTCAAATTTTATTACATTAAAAATTTGAAAATTCAAGATTCAATCACAAAAATTTGAAAATTCAAGTTTCAATCACAAAAATTTTTAACTTCAAATTCAAAAACTACTTTCTAAAAACAACATTCTATCCCGCAAAAACCCAATTTTACATTACTACGCAACTTCATCTTAAAACCAACAAACTATTCAACCACGTCCACCAACTTCAACCTCATTCTCAACCTTAAATACCACTCCACTTACCACACCAACTCTCACATCTCACTCCAGACAACCGTCGGACCAATCCTACTCTCCATAAACCCATACGACGACGTCGGCAACCCTTTAACCCTCTCCAGTCTTCGATCATCATCTCAATGTCCTCAGTTACTCCAAGTCGTCCAAGAGGCGGTGAGACAGCAATCGGAGACCGGTTATCCACAAGCCATAATTTTAAGGTCAGTCATCACTACAACCAAAATTACACCTCTTTCTTTATACTCAACCCTTTAAACACCACAGTGGAAGCAGCGGCAGTGGCAAAACTCATTCTTCAATGATTTTACTTCGACAACTTTTCGACGTCGCTGGTGGCGGACACGAAACGGATGCTTTTAAACATTTAGTAGCTGCGTTTACTGTTTTAAGGTCGTTAGGCAGTGCCAAGACAAGTACCAACTCCGAATCTAGTCGAATTGTGAGAATTAATAATTTAAATGAATTTTTATTGAATTTTTTAACATCGATTTGTTCGTTTTTTAGGGTCATTTTATCGAAGTTCAAGTGACAGACGGAGCGTTGTATAGAACTAAAATTCATTGTTATTTTCTTGATCAAGTATAAAAATTTAAAATTTATGATTTTATATCGTTGTTTATAATATTTTAACCCTTTTTTGTAGACTCGAGTGACGAGACCGCTGCCAAATGAGAAGAATTATCATATTTTTTATCAAATGTTGTCTGGTTTGGCGCCTGAAGAAAGAAGTAAAAAATTTAGGAAAAATTGATAAAAATATATTTTTGTGATTATTTTATTTTTATTTTTTTTGTAAATAGCTAAACTTAATTTAGACGGTTATTCTGTTCATAATTTACGATATTTAAGTCGCGGTGACGTGACGCAAAATGAGAAAGAGAACGCGTCACGATTTGATGCGTGGAAAGTATGTTGATGGGAATTTAATTTCCGTTTGGTGGCGATCAAATGTTTATTTATTTATTTATTTTTGTAATGGTTTTCCTCGTAGGCGTGTCTGTCGGTCCTGGGAATTCCATTTTCAGACGTCGTGAGGGTGCTCGCAGCTGTGCTCATTCTAGGCAACGTGCATTTTATTGAAGGTCAAGGTGTTGAAGTTGAGGTTAAAGGAAATAATGGTAGGAAGTGTGGGATATGTTTTTGGTTTTGTGGTAAAGTTTTTGAAATTTTATTTTTTTGTGGTTTTAGTTGAATTGAATTATTTAATTTTTGAATTTTTTTGAATTTGGTTTTTGTCGAATTTTAAGTTTTTGGATTTTGGGATCTATTCTTGTTTTGAATGTTGGAGTTGTTTCGGTGTAGGAGTTTTTAAATTCTGGGAATTATTTTTCGTTTTTTATTTCATGAATTTTTGAATTTTTATGAATTTTTTTCGGTGTTTGGATTTTTGACTTTTTGAATATTGTACCTACAAAATCAAGATTCAAATTCATTAATTCAAAATAATTTAATTTTTAGACTTTGAATTTTTGAATTTGCACGAATTTCAAATTTTTGAGTTTGGACGAATTTTAGATTTTTGAATTTTTGAGTTTGGACGAATTTCAAATTTTTGA